>NDGM010985844.1:0-14354 GCA_002564305.1 Octomys mimax | reverse complement strand
GGACTCGCAGTGATCCTCCTGATTTCTGCCTCCCTATTGCTGTGATTGTAGGCAGGCACCACCATGCCTGGACTCCACCGCTGTCTCAGCAGCACCCCAGGGGCGGGGCCAGAGTGGCATGCGGTACCAGGGATCAAGACCACAATTTTAAAGTTTGACAATATTTGAATAGAAATTTCTTCAAAGAAGATACACAAATGGGCAGAGACAGAACATTTCTTTGTGGGGTGGTGGAATTTTTTGAAAGCAGACAGATGTAATTACACAAAATGGTAAGTGTACTCAATAACATTGAACCATTCACTTTTAAAGATGGTCAATTTTATATCGTGTGAATTTCACATCAATTAATAAAAAATAGAAGACTCATGATTTAGAACTCAGGGCAAACACAGCCCCCAGAAAGTAAAATTGAGTCTCAGGAAGAAGAACATACCCGGCTCAGCTGAGGATAAAATGACTATGCTGAGATTTACACTACTTCCTTGGGAGAGGGAGAATCAAGAAAATATATCCACCCAACGCAAATATAAAACCAACAATTTTCAAAGAAATAGAACAGAATCTAGACTCTCTGTGACATACTGCAATGTCTAGAATTCTGTCTTATTTTTCTGATTGCTCAGAAAAATACCTGGTGCCCAAAGTTGAAGGCGGAAAGGTTCAGTTGGCTCACAGTTTGCTGGCGTTTTAGTTCGTAGTTGTCTGGTTCCAAGGCCGGGTGGCACGGGTGAGGGGTACAATGGAGAAGAAACCATTCTTGGTAGGCAGAAAGTAGAAATCAGCAGTGCAGCTAGCTCTAAGCGGCAAGCAGTGGCCTTCTTTCTGTCCTATTCAAGGTACCTATCCTTGGAGTGGGTAGGATTCACACTCACCGTAGGACACCCTTTGTCCTACCCAGAACTATGCTAACCCATGAGAAGACTAATTTAGTGGTCACACATCCTTAATCCCAGCGTCACCCACCCCATATCCAGCCACCTCCAGAAAGCCCCACCTATGACCACATGAGGCTTTGGAGGGACATCTACACACAAGCCACAACAGATACACTCAAAAGTAAGGCACATGTGAACAACCAAGAGAATGTGACCCTCACAAGAGACAATCAGTGGATGGAGACTGATGGAGATGGTTAGATGCTAGAATTAGCAGATATGAATTTTAAAGTAGTAACTATAAGGATATCCAATGAGATAAATGACAATATGCTCTAAATGAATGAGAAGATAACATGCCTTTAGGGAACTAGAAAGCATGTGTGTGTGTGGGAGGGGTGTATTTCTAGATGGAAATTTTAAAATTGGAAAATAAAATATCAACATGAAAAATCCACTGGATGGGAGGGAGAAGGATGGGAAAGAGGATAAGAAAAGGAAGCGAGTTGTATTATGTATCCACATCCATTTCCCAAGATAACTGTAAAATAGATGTGCTACTAACATGTACTAATAAGAAAATTAGAAAAAAAGAAAGAGATGGCAATCCTCCCCAAGTTGCAAAAAAAAAAAAAAAAAATCCACCGGGTGGGCTTCACAAAAGAACAGAGACAATAAAGAAAACTATAAACTTGAAATTTTATCTACAGACATTATTAAATCTGAAGCATGGAGAGTAAAAAGATTGAAAGAAATGGCATAGGGATCTGCGGGACGATATCAAAACATCTAACACAGGTGTTAATGAAGCCCAAAAAGAAGAGAGAAAACGGAGCTGAAACAATATTTGGAGAAATAACAACGTACTCCCCCAAACTTGGTGAAAGATGACAGCGCACAGAGTCAGAATTCAGTGCCTCAAATAGGATAAATACAAAGAGATCCTGTCTAGATACATCTAGCGTCTGAAAGCAAATGATAAGAGAAAGGGAGCCAAAGGTTTGGGGTCCCCTCTCAGCTACTCATTTTGTATCCCAGCAATGCTCCCAGGAGGAGTGGCCTGGCACAGGCCAAGGGAGACAGATTCCTTTGTACCCTGGAGTCGGCTTCCTGTGCCCACACTGCCGAGCTTGCAAGGCTTTCCCTAGCCTCCTTCCTGCTTGCCATGGGGTGTAAGTATTCTCCTCCCATTGAGCAGAAAGGTCAGCTAAGGAAGACACATTCTTCTCATCTCTTGATTGCTATAAAGCCAGCCACATCCTGGAAGTGGGACCTGGTCCCCTCAGCACGTCCTTGTGGTTTCCATGTGTGCATTCTGCTGACCCCCCCGAGGATGGAGGGGCCTCTGCTCCCTTTGTGATTCTGCCTGATCTACAGCTTGACCGTTCTGGATTCCAGAAACTGAAGATGCTGTCATGCCCAGGACAAGCTTTCATGGCTCAGGGAGAAGAGGGGGCCATTTTCAATCTTTTTCCTCCTTCCCTCTCCTCCTTCCTTCTTGTAGTTCAGGATTTGAATAAAGCAGGAGACAGGAGGGGCTGCAGCCCATGCTGAGATGGAAACCCACCACTGCGTCACCAGAGTGCAGGGGATTTCCCTGTCTCATTCCTTTCCCGGGCCCTGAGGAGCCCTTCTGGGGATGAGGTCCCAGAAAGACCACAGGCAGCCTTCGACATCTAGGATGGCCCGAGAGCAATGCTCACCTGCACCTCACCTTCATGGGTAGCGCTGGGCTAGCTCTGCTTTTCAGTCTTGGAGGCCCTGAACTCCAACGTCGTCAGCGGCCTTGACCCCTCACACACTTCCCTGCTGTTCTTGAGGGAGTTCCAAGGGCTGAGTCCTCCATCTTACCAGTCTTGCTCTTGACTAATGGTCTTGTCTTCCAACCTTGGCCCTTGCAGCAGCCTCCCTCCTGAGTCGCATCTCCACAACCCAACAGCTATGCATCTTGATGCTGCCGGTTCAAATGTCCCACTGTCCTGGAAGTCCTTCCTTATGTCCACGCAGGGAAGCGTCACCCATGCCTCATTTGACCACCGCTTCCTATTTTTTTGGACTCCTCAGAGTTGCTACAAACAATAAGTTGCTTAGTCCTCAGGACTGCCTCGTGAAGTGCGTACTACCATCCCTGACTTACAGACAGGGAAACTAGGACTCAGAGAGGTTAAGTCACTTACCCAAGGCCACAGAGGCTGGTGGGGAGAGCTCCTGGATCGTAGCAACGCAGCTTAATGGTTCTGCCCTGAAAACTGCCTATGGCGTCATTAGTAGGCCGAGTGGAGAAATGGAGAAGCCCAGCTCTGCACAGCGCCTCCAGCAGCGGAAGGAGGAGCAGGGAAGAGGTGAGTCAGGAAAATGGGGAAATAACTTAGTTCCCACTCTGGTCTGCAAAAGCAAGGGTGGGGCGGGGAGAGCTCCGCTAGCTTCTAACTTGGTTTCCAGTACCTCCGATGCTGGACCTCTGACCCCTGAGGGCCCCAGCCCTGAACTGCCCAGCTCCCTCCCACGTGTGGGCCCAAGCTGATGTTTAATGGAGCCACACTGCAGGAACAAGTCTCTTTAATAAGTGATGAGTTCCCACGGAGCTCTTGTGTGCTTGTACCCTGGAGAATTTCTGGTTTTGTTTATTTAAGGGGTGATTCCTTTTCATGTCCTCTTTCCTGTATCAAAGGCAGCACTGTAGACAGGCCATTAACCAAGAGGGGCACCAGGATGCATTTCCAGGAGGAAAACTGGCTGGGACGGCTGCAGCTCTGGCTCTGCTTTTTCCCAGGATTCCCCCGACACTCGATGGGGTAGAGCGCAGAGCTACTCACACAAGCTCCGTGAAGGTGGAGGGGGCTGGTGGCTGGTCTGGAGGAGCCACAGCAACAGCCACAGCAGCAAATGAACCTCGCTGTTCCCCTGATCCCCACGTGTAAGCCTGACGCCCAGGGATCTCAAAGTGCCGTGCTGATCCATCAGCGCTGAGAATCTGCATTTCATGCCACAACTGTACAGTGCTGCTCAAGGGAACAGCACCCAGAGGTCCTGACTCAACCCCGCGTGCTGCAGGGAAGGTGCAACTTCAACAATGCACATAGCAGTGGTGCCAGTAAGGAAGACACATGTCCCGGGCACCTCCTGGGTGTCGGGCACTCCACACCACCACGGTACTACGGAAGGAGCATCTGTCCAGCCTCAGGGGTTTCCCCAAACTCTTTCAAGTGATCAGGAAGCAGAAACACAGATCTAAGAGGCTTTCTATTTTCTGAGTGCTGTAGATGGGATCTTGAGTGTCCGCCAACAGCCGATGCATTCCAAGGCAGCACTGGTGGAAACTCAGAGGTGGGTTCTCCTGGGAAGTCTCCAGGTGACTGGAGCCAGGGCCCTTAAAGGGGATGATAGGACCCCTGTGTCTCAATTACTGTTCTTATTGCTAAAAAAAAAAAAAAAAATACCAGACATCCACAAGTGAGGGGAGGAAGTTTATTTAGCTCACTGTTTGCACAGGTTTCAGTCCACAGTGGGCTGAGTCCAGGGCAGGTTGGCATGGCAGAGGGGCATGGCAGAGGACAAACAGTCCATGGCAGGCAGGCAGGCAGGTGGGTGGGTGGGGAGAAGGCAGCAAGCAGCAGCAGCAGCAGTAGCAGCAGCAGCAAGCAAACAAGCCTGCCCTTATACTTCATCCAGGCCATCTGCCTGTTAGGCAGTGCCACCAATCCCCAGGGTGGAACATCCTTAATCCCAGCATCACACACAGATCCAGCCAGCTCTCACAAGCACCACCTCTCCATGTATGGGCTTTGGAGGTTTATCTAGACACAAGCCCTAACACTCTCTTTTCCTTTTCTTTCTTTCCATTCCCTGGCCATGGGATGAGCAACCTCGCTCTACCGCATACCCCTGCCATGATGTGCTCCCTCACTGCAGGCCCAAGAGAAACAGGGCCAGTAGTCACAGACTGCAGCTGCTAAGGCTAAGGCCCCAAACAAACCTTCTTCTCTTTATTAGGTGACTGTCTCAGGCACTTGTCACAGTAACGGAAACTAACACAGAGGGCAGCGTATGTGGCTGTTCATCTTACAGAGGAGGAAATGGAGACTGGAGGAGCCTCGGGATCTTCTGGAGGCTCCACCGCTGGCAAGAAGACCTCACCAGGACTGCTGTGAGGGTCGTGCTGGCTGCAAAGGGTTTGGAGTTTTATGCACAACCTCTCCAAGGTGAGAAGCTAGAAGCGGAGACAGCAATGCATACCAGGCAGGACCAGACAGGCAGGCACCGAGACCTGGAATGTCTAATCTTCCCCATGAATTCCCTGGCCTCCTGGACAGACCTGAAGAACTTCACAGAGAAGTTTCTAAGCTTTCTCACCATGCTCATGCGTCATTCT
This sequence comes from Octomys mimax, assembly GCA_002564305.1. Lineage (NCBI taxonomy): Eukaryota > Metazoa > Chordata > Mammalia > Rodentia > Octodontidae > Octomys > Octomys mimax. The sequence goes on along the minus strand of NDGM010985844.1, from coordinate 9,104 downwards.
TGAGGTCTGAGGCCAGAGAAGCCCTTCCTTGCCTGGTCATCCTCAGAAAAGAAACAGGGGCCGAGGGAGTTGAAGCAGGAGCACAGGCCCGTGGTGCCTGGATTCTGCCTCACAGAGCAGGAGCTTCGGACCTCTTGAGCTTCTTAACAATTTTCCAGCAAGGAGCCTATGTTTTCACTTTGTACCGGGCCTTACAAACTCAGTGTCCAGTCTTGCTGGTAGGTTAGAGGGCGCACACTGAGCTGGGGCCTCTCTTGGAGACACTGGCTAACTGAGTGGTAAATCACTGTGTAGCGAGCATGCACTGGGCCAGCTGGGCTGGTGGGCAGGCTGGTGCAGGTCCCATACTCACAGAGGCCATAGCTTGCAAACACCGCCTCCAGGAAGCCGGGAGTAGGGACTGGCTTTCTGAGGGTCCCAAACGACAGCCCCGAGTGAACACAGCTCCCTTGTTTTCCAGTCCATAGTGACAAGGCCAACTGGCAGGCCGGGACCAGGGAGGGGAGAGGAGGAGATGGCCAGCTGCCTCTAGACCTCAACCTCTGCAAGAAAACCTCTGCCCCAACACCAGACCCCAAGGGTGGGACTCACGCGACTCAGCTGTGCCAGCTTGTCCATGGGGGCACCATGATATCATAATTGAGCCAGGTCCTTAATTCCCTTCTGGGTTTGGCCCAAGGGAAAAAAGAAAGCCTACTGAAATCCATTCTCAAGCAGCACCATAGTCTGGAAGTCCCTACTCAAGAGGGGAGGCTGCCTGTCTCCCTCATCCCTGTCAGCCATCCCCACTGGGCATGGTGACTAAAGCTAGACATTCAACTCTCTGGGGCCACTGTCCCCAGGAGGCAGGTGCTGGCATTAGACAGGAGGAAGGAATGCGGAGTCTGGGGCCCAGGATTCCTCAGGCCCAGCACTGCCTAGGAAGACAGTATATGTGGGGGACAGACGGGAACCAAGCCTGGGGCCAAACCCTGAGTCTCCACCCAAGCCTGATCTGTGAAAGAGTCCCACAGTGGATCTGACTTATCCTTGAACTTGGAGCCATGGTGCTGTGGACCTGCATTCAGGCCCACATGCAGGCTGCTGGCTGTGGGCTCTTCACCCAGGGACCATTTCTCCAGTTCTGCTGCCCACACCCACCAACAGAGCCCAGTGCTGGCCTTACAAACTTGGTGCAGGCTCCGAAGGGAATCTTCAGCGTAAGGAAGAATTTGGTGAATCTACCAAAGCAGTACCTGAATTTTCTGGAGCCATTCTCCTGGCCCACTTTTTGGTTGCTAGTACAGTCACACCCAAACTCAAGGGGGAAGTCCTCTCTGTTAAGTGTATTGATACACGTGGGCACTTAGACGGGAGCTGGGCAAGGATTACAAGCAGCATTACAAAGCAAGCAGTGGCTATTACATTTCACTCACCCCGAAAGCACTTTCTTTTTTTAAAATTTTTACATCTTTGGAGTTAGAATCCATCTTGCTGAGGATTAAATGACAGCTTCTTTTTCTTTTCTGTCTTAGGGGCGCTTAATGTCACAGCATGTCTCACAGTTGATGTGTCTTGGGTCAAATACGAGACACTGCTGATGGTGGAGATGAGGAAAAGGATGGTGTGTTCCAGGCTGTATCTTCCAAGGAAACCCAAATTCTGGGGGTACTCTTGAGTTCACTGTTCTCTGTGGGAACCTGGGAGCTGGGGGGCACAGGAGGGCGGAGCCTCAGTGTGTAGATGAGGAGCCAGCAGGCGCTGGTAGAACAGGACTTCCAAAGAAGGGCCCAGACTCTCACACAATACGCCCCGCCACAACCACCACCAGGCACTATGCTAGGTCTGGTTCCAAATATGACAGGCTAAGGCCTTCTCTTTGCCCCTGGGTGTCTGAGTGAGGATTTGCTTTAAATCCACATTTAACAGGTAGAGAAACTGAGGTCCAGCTAGTGTAGCAAAGCCATTTGGCCCACAAGTGGCAGAGCCAGGCCAACTTCTAGAACAGCCATGGAAATGTGGTTGAGGGTTTAGAGGGGAGACAGGAGAGGCAAGAATGCCTCCTGGGATACCTTAGGGTGAAGGACACAGGTTCTGCGCCCACTGCCCGGTGCTTCCAAGTCTACCACTTACAAGCTGTGTGACTGACTTCAGGCAAGTTGCATGAGCTCTCTATGCCTCAGTTTCCAGATCCATAGAATGGACAAAATATACCTTCTCTTGTTGAAAGGAGGAAATTCACAGAAGGCCTTGGAGCGATGTCCAGCAAAAAGCAAAAGCTCAATCCCTGCGGCCTCTTCCTGATTTCTAGGTGATGCCAAAAGCTACTCACCTGGGAGCTGCAGTGTCCTATCACGGAACCCAGCTCATGGGCAGAGCTGGGGCAGTACTGGGAAGTCTAAGGTCAATGCCCAGATGAGCCGGGAAGCGTCATCCCTCAACCACAGTTGGTTCACTCCAGCGCTCAGGGGAGGCAACGTGTGGCATAGGGAACTGAGAGCCAACCGCAGGCCATCATTCCTGCTTCCTGGTTCCCGGCCCTGCAAGAACATTCAAGCCCACCACACTTCACAGAGAGCAGGACATCCTTGCCAATCCTCACCCCCATGGCTGGCTCTTGCCCCTTTCTTCCTGGGCCCTCTGACTCCTGCTGCTCCTTTGCTTCACGCTTCCAACCTCTTCTTTCTGCAGCTTCCCCACCTCCCATTTTGGCCCCATAGCAGACAGACCAGCCCCATAGCTTAGATTCCTGCGTGGGGGAGCTGAAAAAGAGGGACTGGACAGATCACAGCTGTGCCCGGGCTGGCTTTCCAGCTAAGGAGAAAACCACGGGGCCCACAGCTTTGGTGGGCAGAGCCTACAGAGGGAGGGTCAAGGGACCACTCACCTTTCAGAGCTCTCTGTCTTTCTCTACAAAGTGGGGAGGCCCTTCCTGATCCCACCCAAGCGACTTGCTAAAGTTCCCCTGTGCTTTTCACTCGCTGACTGTCCCTTAAAGAGGTTCTGGGACCTGCAGCCAGAGAAGCCGGGGAGGAAGCCACAAACCCCAACTGCGTCTGCTCATCACACATGCACAGTCAGATGATTCATCAGGATTTTTTTTCTTCTCGCCGCTTCCATCTTCAAGCTTGCGTAGCTTCTACAAGATGCAGCAAGGGTCCCCCAGTGCAAGAAGAGGCCACATGTGGGGACGCCACTTGATGTGGACAAGCACAACCTGACCTCAGTGCTCAGACAGGACAAGGTGTGTATTTGCTGTCCACAAGGGCTACTTGTAACAGGAAGGGTGGAACAAAGCCCCCAGTGTTCCCTGGGGAAGATGGGCCTCCACCCACCCTGCAGGACTTAGTTTCTCTGTTCCTTTTTACTCTGCAAAATCTCCTCTAGGACAGCACTCCCAGGTCACCCTCCGGACTCCCAAATCCCTAGGTTCCTACCTCACTGGACACCTCTCTGATTGTCCCTTAGGACTGTCAGTGTGCTTGGATTCTTGTCCTTGACTGTGGGCAACTTGAGGCCAGGGACACGCCTCAGTCTCTGCTGGTTCTTAGTATTGCACCTGGCACACAAGAGGTGCTTGCAAAAACCTGAGGAGAAAAAATACCTTTTGCTGCCAGCTGTGACCCTTCTCTCCCATGATGGAGATCTGTGGTCCATGTGGCCTGTGCCACCACAGGCCTGAGGCGATCCGGACAAGGTACCGTGGACTGAAGCCTCTGAAACTATGAGCCAAACAAACCTTTTCTCTCACCAACTCCGGAATCACAAGTATTTTGTTTTGGAAATGGAAAACCCATTAACACAGATATCGAGAGGAAGAACTTTCAGAGAAGGGCAAGACACCGCCCAACCCCCAGGCAAGTCCACATACCACGCTCCCACGCAGATCAATTGTGTTTCCCACAGTTCTCTGCACTGGAAGCAGATACAGAGTCCATGGAAGCAGGAGGCACTAGGCCCAGCCACCCCTGTGCAACCCCTCACTGGGCCAGGCTTCCATGTCAGGCCTTCTCTAAGTGTGGTTCCCCCAGTAAGCACTTGCAGTATTGAGGAACCTGTTAGAAATGCAAATTCCCAGGCCTTACTGGATCTGCTGTTTAAGGGGGTAGGGACAGGCTGGTCCAGGCCTGGGGATCTGAATTCCAACAAGCTCCAGAGGACTGAGGTGACACTCCAATGTGAGCACCTACCATCCACCACCATCTTTCTCACTTCATTGCCTAGTGACACCCAGGCCCCAGGAACGCACCTCCTTTAATCCCTAGGTGCCCCAGGGCCTGGTGCCATAAGTCTTCTCTCCCTCCCTGCCCCCTGTCTGCCAGCAGTTCAGAGGCACATGTTGGCCTCTCATGGACCCTCAGCCCAGTGCCACTTGGGCTCTTCCACAGCAGAGATAGAGGAGGCTGGAGCCAAGGCCAGCTCCCTGCACCCTGGGGCCAGGCATTCTGGATTCCTGGAGACACAATAAGTTCTAACATTGCCAGCGAGGTGGCAGGCTGGTGGCTGGGACAATGGGCCTTGTATGCCTCCCCACGCCTTCCTGTGAGGCTGCTCTGGAACCAGGGTGCAAGAGGGTGGCTGAGCCATCAAAAGCACCACTGTCCACTGACTGGACCTGCTTGCCTCAGCCTAGGCCCAAGAACCCCTCTGCCCACCCTCCCTGTCTTCCCAGGGCTGAACCTTGTTTCTGTTTCCTAATAGTTTCCAGAATCTTCTGGGTTCTTTCCCTCACCACAGCTATAAGAGAAAGGGGTTAAATGCCAACACCTCCCTTCCCTCTCCACCACATCTAGGCCTCCTTTCCTTCCGGGGGTTGGAGGAGAAGGCCATGGCCGGAGTTCTCTAGCCACCCGAAGCCACAGCCCGCAGCATCTCCTCTCTTGGTGGCTGATTTCTCTTCATTAGTGCAATCACATCAACACTGACAGCAGTGTATTTATTACTGTCCTGACGACAGCCATTTCTCACCCAGTGATGCGCAGACTGATAATGAGCCCGGAGCGGAGCTAATGAGGAACTCCTCTTGGCCCTCCTCAGTCGCCCTGGCCTAAGACGGCCTGTCTGCCCCTTCCCCACCCACAGACTCTCACTGGGGCAGGGAAGAGGGCTCAGAACAGGGAGGTCATGGGTCACAAGGCCGAGCCAGCTGGCGCTGGCCAAAGCCAGGGTACACACTGCCCACGAGGAGGCCACTGCAGGGCTGACTGGGCAGTGAGGCCTAGGGGCTGGGCATGGTTCCAGGGCAGAGGCATTTCCTGCACTCTGGGTCCTACATCCTTAAGCAAGGGCGGCAGAACCAATAGCAAGGGCCGGCCCGGCTGCTAGGTGGGAGCCTGGGAGGCTGATGGGGGGGTCTGGCGTCTGCAGCCTAAAAGCCTCAAATGGCATTTCTAGGAGGTTGACTGAACCCAACCAAGAATGGTCAGCTAGTGCTGCCCCAGCAGAACTAGGTACTCGGAACAGCTACAGGTAGGCAAAGGCCCCATGCCGCTGGGAGATGGGCTCTTCTAGAAGATATACAAATATGTCACAAAGAACCAACGTACTGCGCTATTCTCAGCTGCTAGATCTTAGGGTGAATGCTTTTATTGCATTCTCTCATAAAACCTCAGACTTATGGGAGCCTCTTTCACGGACAACCCACTTGTCCTTCACCCCAGCCTACGGAGAAGGATGGCTAGGAAATATTAGTTATTAATACTATTAGCGTGGAAGTTCAGAAGTGCACGGCAGTAACTTGCCCAGGTCTTTGGACATGCATGAAGGAGGCAGTCAATACAGGCCAGGCCCTTCCCAGACCTCGCTGTCATCTGTCCACTATATTCAGTCACCACAGATCTTCTGAAACATTCTAGGGCTTCCCTAAGGACAGTAAGGCCTTCACTCGGGTTCCCTCCCAGAGCCCATCCACACGTGCCTCCATAGGCCATGCCGATGGGTGGCCTAGTCCAGACCAGAAGGAAGTAGGAGAGTGCAGGAGACAGGCCCTTCAATAATAAGGAGCAAACTGGAAGAAGCTGAAAGAGAGCCTAGAACATACCTAGATCCAAGCAGCAGTGTCCTCTGGGGAGGGATGATAGCCTTGGGCTCCCACCTGTCACCCTTGTGGACATCACCTTAGAGCAGTCATGGCCGATGGTTACGCCACCCTAGAAGGTCATGGCTGATGGTTATGCCACCCTAGAAAGTGTGTATGTATAAAAAACATCACAGAAAAATCTAAACACAAATTCTCTCTCTCTGTGTCTGTCTGTCTGTCTCTCTCTTTCTCAGTTTTTCAAAGCAAGTTTAAACACATATCCTACAGGGCCCAGGAAGCCATAGGGAGGACGTACTGCATCTTCCAGCGACATTGATTGCTTTAAAATGTGCTTTGTGTGTTAAGACAGACTACAGATAGGCCACGGAGTAGAATGCAAATTTCCGTACGTTTAAAAACTCAAACACGAGAAAGGAAAGATCATGGGAGAAGGCAGCTTCAGGCCCCAGAGCCAACTCCCCACCCACGTGTCCATCCTCCTCCACCATTAGTGTCATAGTGGATGACTTCGTATGTGCTGTCTCAGTGCTGCCGTGTTGTCCCGAAGAGGACCCTTGAGCCACGTAGGCTAAAAGGCCTGACCCCAAGGGACCCCATGACAATCCCAGGGGTGGCCTTTGAGCCTAGCGCAGCATCATAAACTTGATACCTTCTCTCTGGCTTTACTCTTACCCCTCACAGCACCTTTCTTTAAAGGGTTCATTAATTGAGAAAAATAATTGATGTGTGATACTCAATCCCTGTTGATGAAGGGTTATTATCTAAATTCAAGGAGTTTATAATTAAAGAAATCAGTCTCACACACGCATTACAGGATCATTCACAATCAGCAAGCCCAACGTGCCAAATGAGGCACCCAGCCCCTTGGTATTCTGGGAGCACAGAGTCTTCGGGGGCTGGGTTCTGGCTGGTGGATTCTAGGTTGGCTATGGGGATGGGGGTGGGAGGGAGTCAGTGGAGGAGAATAAGGAATTCCTACAGAAAGAGGAGGAGGAGAGGTGTTCTCAGGCTCCTGGCAGGGGAGAGAGCCAATCCTGGGTGCAGAACTGGCGTAGAACTGGCAAGTGGCAGAGATGTCCGTGGTACACAGGGACCGAGGTGAGGCGCTTATTGTTTATGCCACAGCTTGAGGTAGTTATTGGTCTCTGAGCAGGGATGACACGATGGCTTAGCATCCAGGCTCCTTGCCACCTGGATATGGCCCCGTGCAGATAGATGGGGCAGACTTGGGAGTTTTGTTAAAGAGGGGAGGCCAGCACTGTCACCATGCCCGTGGCAGCTGGCAGAAGCCTGTAGTCAAAGGAGATAGCACCCCGCTCTCTTGGGCTGGCAGAGCAGGCAGCTCCTGAAGGTAGGGCAGTGGTCAGACCATGATGCCCCCATCAAAAACAATGGCCTGAGCAGCACCTGGCCCGACTCACTGTCTTTTTTTTTTTTTTTTTTTCTATAAATCAAGGGACCTTGGTACACATCTGAGTGTTTCTGAACTTCAATGCTAACACTACCAACATTAATACTTTTCTGATCAAGTGCTGTCATAATTGGAACTAAAGAACAAATGCTACGCCTGTGAACGCTACCCATGTAAATTTTAGGCTTTATGAGATCTACTAAAAGCATTCAGCCTGATGCCTGAACAGCTGATAACAGTTTAATGGGGTTCTCTGTGGCATATCTTCATTCTAAACTAGAGACAGAGCATGTCTTAACCTACTAAGTAAATTTCTAGTAGCAGAAGTTTATGTATGGGGGTAGAGTTATGAAGGACACAGGAAATAAAGCTTTGAGAGGCCAGGGTACCAGCCAAATGGTGACCCCAAGCCCTGACGCTGGCCTTGATTCCTGGCCACCAAGATGAAGATCATAATGACAATGAGGTAGGAGCACTTATTCAGCACTTACCCTACACTCAGCCCTGTCCTAAGAGCTTAGCAGGAAACCCAGTCACAGCCTTGTGAATCAAGGAGGGCTATTATCCCCACGTTACAAGTGAGGAAACTGAGGTACACGCAAGCTGGGCAACTTATCCAAGGTCATCCAGACAGTAAGTAACACATAGGACATGAACCCAAAGAGCTGTCCATACTGTAGGCTCTGTGGTTGTACCCTCAGACGTCACATTTTGCCTTGGCCCCCATGGCTTCCCAGCACAGAACGGAAAATATGTGCCAGGCACACCATGAACTGGCATTAACCTGCAGCAGCCCAGCCTGCAGGAGGCCCACCAGAGCCCTTGCCACTCAGCCACCTTCCTGCTTTTCATTTCCAGAGGGGTCCAAGGGAAGTTTCCAGAGTCCTTGCTCTGGCAGGCCCTGAGTGCCGCCAATGTCCACCCCAGAGGCTGACTTCCCTGAATGGGCTGCATTACAGCAAAATAGTATTTTTTCCCTTAGGATTATCACGTCATCAAAATCTCATGGCCCCTCTGGGTCACTAATAGCTTCCTAGTGGCATCCAACTTTAATTGCCTTTCTTGTTCCCTTCCTTCTGCACCCTCTACTCCATCCAGTTTAGAAGATTCCTGTGCAATTTGGTCACTGGAAAGTCAGCCATCAATGTCCCAAGTGGTCTGAAGGAAACTGTTCACATGGCTCTGGGACAAGCCTACTCAGGAAAAGGAGGGAAGGGCTGAGGAGAGACGGCTGCTCACCTTCTTCCAGGCTAACCAGGTTGGAGCCCTGAGCTTTGATCATGAGGAGGAAGCAGAGATCCAGGATGTATTTCCACGTGCTATTGCCTTCCCTGGGCAGCCCTGCACTCCAACGGCACCGTGACCTGGGATCTCACTAGTAAACACGCATCGCTCACTGAGAAGATAAAACAGGGAGCCAGGAGGAACAGCGTAACGTTGAATAGTAGGAAGAGCACTGTGATGGCACAGTAGAGCTCTGGGTTCATGCTGACAGCTTGACTTCCCAGCTCAAGGGCCTGGGCCTGTTCATCTCTCCAAGCCTCAGTTCACCCACATACTGGAGTCATGATGCACACAGATGTGTCTGATGAGCAGAACTACACATTCAAGGTGAATTCCAGGGTAGGAAGAAAAGACGGAAGCCAAAGAAAGAAAGAGGGGTACAAAGAAGAC
>NDGM010985812.1:0-18866 GCA_002564305.1 Octomys mimax | reverse complement strand
GCTTTCTAAAGAGTCAGAGTCAGCCACCTTTCTCTCCTGTCGCCACAAGTACCTAGAGCAGTGGTGGCGAGCCTATGGCACACGTGGCGCAGTGAGCTGTTTGTATCATTGAAATCTCTAAGAGGCTCGCCATCGCTGCTTTGGATGATACTGTCCTGCAGTTTAAAGCCCTGAGCATGCAAAGCTTTGGGACTAAAGCCACCCTCTGCCACACTCTGGTGTTGGACGGGCTCCCCACCCTGCCCCTGCAGATACACACAGATAACCACACTCCTTTTTAAAAAAATTTTTCTACAGAATTACTTTATGGATATACAAGCAAAAATGAATACAGTTTCTTTCACCTCCCCATCTTTTCTAAACACCTAACCTAGCACCTTTTACATGATCTTCCAAGCTTGTCTCCCCCACTTAATGCACCTTGGCAATTTTTCCATCTTGGAACAAGGAAAATTCTCTTGTTTTTCCTTTACAGCTGCAGAGTACCTCACTGATGAGTGGGCTGCCACCTCCTATGTGGGTCCCTGTGCTGAGGGACATTTGGGGTCTTCAGTTCTTTGCTATACCACAAGTCTTCGGTGAGTGACTTCTGCACTTGGCCAGAGTAAGTTTATCTGCGGGATTAGTTCTCAGAAGCAGGATTGCTGAGTCAAACAGGCCATGTGGTTATAATCCACATAGTTACTCCCAATTCCTTTCCATGGCTAGACTATCTTATAGTCCCACGGACAATGCACAGGAGAACCTGTTTCCCTGCACCTCACCAGCAAACTGAGCTTCTTGCCAACCAAATAGGTAGGAAGTGTCCTTCTGCCTTTAAAATCCTTTTATTGAATCCCCAAACCCCTCAGGGTAAATCTCCACATCCCTGGGCTTGAGATGAGCATGGCCCTGTCCTTTCTCAAGGTTCATGGCTGCCACAGAGGAGGACAGGGACACAGCTCAGATCTTTGGCTGCAACCTTAGCAGTAGCATGGGGCACTTTCCTGCAGGCATGATGAGGATTCCCAAGGATGACAGACAGCGCCTGGCGAGTCAGGCACTCAGAGCAACTGACTCTCACGGACATCTCCTGGACTCTGAGGGAGATGTCCACTCCCTTGGCTTCCCGAGTGCCCTTGGCCCCTCCTCCACACAGGGACGTGCCACCTCAGCAGGCAGGATGCCTGCACATCCTCGCAGACCCCCAGCTGGCTGCTGTGCCCGAGTGAGCAAAGAGCATCTCATTAAGTGTGGCAAAGCTCATTAAAACTGCAGCCGCACACCAGCAGCCATTGAAGGTCAAGGTTCTCTGCACGGGAGTTGGTGCCTCTGGGACCCTGTGGCATCAGCAGTCACTAACCAGATGATGGGTGACCTACGTGTAGGTGAGGGGGCAGCCAGCTGTGTGGTCAGAGTTCCCTGGAGTGCCCAAATCGTCACCCAGGGTGTCAGGATGGCCAAGTGGTCTAAGACGCCAGACTCAAGGTATGAACCAAATCGTCACCCAACTCCTACTCCCAGGCTTGTTCCACTCTCCTCTGGGAGGCAGGCTGGAAGCGGGATGGATTAGTCACCATTCAGGGTCACCAGAGACAATGACAAACCTATTTGGGTGTGGAGATGCAGATGGGAAGTTCAAAAATTGTCCCCTCTCTGGGGACAATTTTCCAAGTGTAACATGGAAGCCAACCTTAGGGGTCCTGAGGACCAGAGCAGTCGCACAGGTGCCAGGAAGCCCTAGCCACCTCAGAGGAGGTGGCAATAGCGGACAGAGTGGCCTCCTCTACACTCAACTACCCACTCACACCCCAGGTCACCGAAAAGGTAGAAGCCAAGGGGAAGGAGGAGCTGGCCCTTAAAAGTAAATGGGCCAAGAGAGGGCTCTTTATGGAGCGGCTTCATGCAGGCTGCATGCAAATGATATGCAAACAGACCCACCTCCACATCACAGCTGTGTCACTGCGAGGGTCTCAGAACAAGGACTTGAGATGACAGTAGGTGTCCTGACCACTTGCGGGTCCCTCCCCCTTCCTCTGGGCTCCTCCCATAAGCCTCATGCTCTATAGGGAGCAATGGGCATTTGGGTGAGGCCAGACCTTGCCGATGTGGCCCCTACACAAGGGCCATGTGGCCCCAGGTTTATGCTGCGAGTGTGCCCCTGGCCAGGACCCTTCCCCTCTGCCATGGCATTCTGGGCAAAGAAGGAAAATACAACTGTGCAGTCTTTTACAAACACAAGAGGTTTCTTTTTGGATTTTGAAGAATAGGCTTCTGGATCTTACCACCAGCCTTGGACCTCCCTGTAACCACCATCTGCCTTTGTGACAACTACAGCGAGAAGCTGTATGCATTGGGGACCAAGCATAGCTCACCAGTCCCTAACTGCATGATCCAGGCCAGTCAGCGTCTCAGACCGCACGTGTGGAATGGGTATGAGAGCAACTATCCCTCCAAGTGAGCCCATGAGCTGCTCTGAGCTGAGCCGGCCACGTGATGAAGCGTGCCCCCCCACCCCAAGGAAATGCTGAAGTCGATCCTGGCACTGCTGAACCAGGGAAAATTTAGATACAGAGGCTTTGTTGTCAATCAAGTTAAAGTGAAGGCATCAGGGTAGGCCCCACTTAGGGTGCTAGATGTCCCTCTTACAACAAAGGGAGGAGCTATGAACAGAAACACAGAAAAGGTGGACATGTGAATGAAAGCAGAGCCTGGAGTGATGGATCCACAAGCTGATAATGATGCCGGCACAAGCTGGAGAGGCCCGGGACATCCAGAAGGAGCCAGCCCTGCCAACCCCTTGATTTTGGACATGCAGCCTCCAGAACTAGGAGAGGGACTCGCTTCCGCCATGCAAGCCAACAGCTGGTGCTTTGTTCTGGTGGCCACAGAGCCAAATGTCAGCCCCAAGAAGAGCACCCAGCGCAGTTCTGGGCACCAGCTGGTACCACTAATGGCTTCTTTGATTTCCCCGCCATGGAGGGTGGTCTAGGGGTCTGAGATTCCTTCAACAAGCACCAAGCACTGCTCCCCACTAGGTGGGCATGGGTGGAAACCATGGTGCACATCTGTCCTTGGTACCATCCTAGGTTTCTTTCTTACCCTCAGGGATTCGGCCCAGCTTGGGGTGTCCAACCCCACTGTGTACCCCCAAAACAGAGCCAGGCATTCAGAAAGTTCAGAAACAGCCCACCAGAGGAGCCAGATGGGCCCATGAAGACAGAAACAGCTCAGGCACACCTCGTATGACAGAGGTCCCCAGGGGACCTGTGACCTTGTCCTCAGGAGGGTAGGACACACTCCCCCTCCACACCCATCCAAGGCCAGGGCCAGCTCTGTACCAGGCTCTGGCTGGGTGGCAGCAAGCACTCAGCTCTTTCAATTGAAGAATGGGATGGAGCCAACGATGCTTCAAATGCTTGTGTTAATAGCAGCAGTCCATAGTTTCATTTCACTTTAATCGAAACCATCTGCCGTGAGCAGGCGGCAGGCACGGCCAACTCTCCCCACAAAGGCTGCCCCCCAAAAGTCCACCCTCAGAGCTGCATCAGGGGAGTGGGGCTTGGGCGTGTGGGGAAGGTCATGCTGAATCCTGCACCCCAGGAGGGCCTCAGAGGTGGCCCCAGGCTGGGGCCAGGACTGGGACATGCACTACCCCAGGGCAGTCCCTCTGTCCTCCCTGGGCTGCAACAAAAGGCCTGGAGAGGATGCAGGTGTCACCCAGCACTGGCCCAGGATGCAGGGAGGGGCCGAGGAGCAGGGTGTGAGGTCTCCACCCATGAACACACTGTGCTCTCCCTGAAGAGGCATTGGAGAGGCCCGGGCTTGGTGGCACTGCTGGCTCTATGCTGACCCAGCCCCAGGACAGTCACTGTGCCTCCTGGTGCCTCAGTTTCCACATATGTAGAACGGAACACCCGAAACCCCTACTCCAAAAGGTTGTGAGTACTGAACATATGCAGGGTGATCCCAAGGTATCACCTGGCACTGTGGACAGGGCCCAGCGAGGTGGCTGTGGCCTGGCCGGGCATGGTGACAGCTGATGTCAGGACCAGCTCAGCTTTGGCTGTGAAGACCACGTTGTGGGCCATGTGGTGTGGGCTCCAGTGTGGCCAGGCTGGGAACAAGTGGAGCTGGTGGAGCTGGGCTGGGAAGCAAGGACCTCTTGGGTGGGCTAGTCCCTGCCCTCCGGGGCAAGGTGCACGAGTCAGGACTCAGCAGGGCTATACGGCCGCCCCGCTGGGCAGGGGGATCTTATAGCCACTGCGCAGGAGGACGAGGCAGGCACCCAGCCCCAGGGCCCCTGCCAGCAGCACGGCACCCAGGGCCTTGAGGAAGGAAGTCCTGGTCCGGGTGAAGGAGCCAGGGGCCATGACGCCCAGCAGGGCAGTGCTGACGGTGAGCGTGTAGAGGATGGACACGCCCGTGTTGAGTGCCACGATCTTGCCGAACTTCGCAAATGGGGCGATGACGCAGAAGAAGAGCGGCACGGTGGCGATGACCGTGGTGAGGGCGCTGGACACGATAGCCACGCCCACATGCCGCACGGCCTCCAGCGTCCGCCACTGGCGCTGCTCCCGGGGGTCCTGGGGCAGCAGAGAATGAGACCTGAGTCCCAGCCCACGAGAACTCTCTAGCCCAGCATGCAGCCCTGCCCCCAGATCTCCCCACCCCCCGAATCCCTATCCTGTAAGCGGATGACAGGAGGGTTGCTTCACAGGGTGTAGTGAATGCTGCCCTTTGTCGGGGGTCGGGAGGTTGGGGGTCTGCAGAACTGAGGTCCTAATTGGAGCCTTTGTTTTTTGTCGTGCTACTGGGGACCCCAGGTTTCCTGCATGCTCAGCAAGCATTCTGCCACTGAGCTACACCACCAGCCCTTGTTATATATTGAAAGGGTCTCACTAAGTTGGCCAGGGTTGTCTTGAATTTGTGGTCCTCTTGCCTCAGCCTCTTGGTAGCTGGTATTTTAGGCATGTGAGACCACCCTTGGCTCAATTTTGTTCTTTTGGCCAAAAGCCACTAAATGTATAACTGACTTACTGTTTTACATGTTTATGAATGTCCTGATATCAATTCAATTGCAAACTAGGCAAAAAGCAAACACACAAATGAAGTCACCAGGCCTGGTTTTGGCTCTGAGTTCATGAGCCAAACAGAGCCTGCTCTCTGGGGAGACCAAGGCTGTGGACACAGACCTGCCTTGGGCCCTGTGGTGCCCTCTGCCATGCCAGCATTCTGTGTGTCCTGGGGCCATGCAGGCCAGCACTGGGAGCCCTCAGTCCTAGAACATGGCCTGCTTAGGACACAGCTGTGCTGGGGAAGCAAGAGGCGCTCACCTCAGCCTGGTGGGGGGGCAGGTTCTCTCCCGCCAGCAGGTAGCCCTCCACCAGGTGCACGCAGTAATCCACAGAGGAGCCGACCAGGATGGACAGGGAGATGGCTTCCACGGCACCCATCTCCCAGCCGCTCCAGTACATGATGGTCACCACCAGGCAGACGATGCCTGCAGGGGTGGTGGGGTGGCGGCTGGGACCAGGCCTCCCACGTGGCCCTGGAGGGCCCATGAAGAGTGGGCTCGCCTCCAGCTAAGCTTCCACCTTGGGTAACAGGAAGGACAAAAGCCCAGGCTGGTGGGAGGGAGACAACTACAGAACTGAGCTGAACGCTACTCTACAGGGACACCTGGCTCCTCCTGAGGTACACATCCAGAAGCCACGGGCACTGAAGGTGGGACTTCTTGCCTGGGTGGTGGTGGAAGTGAGGGCATCTTGCTGACTGAAAGCCCCCTGGAGACCTTGCCTATTCCTGCTCCCCCCAGCCCAGCCCATCACCCCCTCACCCACCTACCCAGGATGCTTAGGAGCACAGGCAACAGGAGCAGAATGTGGGTGGTGAAAATGGCCACTGCAGCCACACAGATGAGCAGGGAGAGGACCAGGCCGTACAGGGCACTCTGCACTCCTGTGAGGGGAAAGGTTGTAGGGGTTCACAGATGGGTGCTCCCCACCAGCTGTGCTGCTGTAGGCCATGTAATGTTTCTCCAGGGACAAGACCAGCCCCCTCCTGCCAGAAGTTCCAGAGCTAACACGGGGCCTGGCACCTTAAAAGGGCTTGCAACAACTGCTGCCTTGTAGGTGGCCAAATTCAAGACCAGACAGCATAGCCAGAAGCCTCTAAGCAGGAAGCCTCTGATCAGTGGTCAGCTACTGTGTGATGTTGCCCCAGGGCTGTTGGCCAGGACTAGGGACAACAGCATGGCTCCAGGAGGCCACCTTTCCTGCTCCACGCCCACCCTCCCTGTGCTCACCTATGATCTCCATGAAGATTTGCTTCCAGTGCTCACAGGTTTGGAAGCCGTGGTGCAGGGCTGAGCCCTCTGGGAGAGTCTGAAGCTGTTGCCGGAGGAAGCTCTCCCAGCGTAGGTAGTCTGAGTAGGTCTGGAAGGAGGACTTGCCCTTGTATGTGGTCTGCGGGGACAGGGCTGGTGAGACAGGGGGCTGTGGCCTGCCTGCCCCGCCTGCGCTGGGGTCCCTATGGAGCCTGTGGGTTATGGGGGGGAGTGACAATCCAGCCCCACAGAGCTGCGTCGGCCTCTGGACACAGTGCCCGGGCCTCACGGTGGTGGCATGCTCTTGGCTTTTCCCAATAGAGCCACTTCAGCTCCCAGAAGCCCTTGCGCTCCCCACCTACAACAGCATAGGGATCTGGCCTGGCTAAATATGGAGTCTGTGACCATCTCCAGGGTCAGCTTGGAGGTGATGCCCTGTCCTGGACTCCTGAGCACAGGAACCTCCTCCTTCAAACTGAAGAGGGAAGGAGTCCTGCCCGAGCCACTCCAGGGTGAGCCCTGGGGACTTGACACTGATGGATAGGACAAGTCTGGGAGGCTCCACTTAGGTGAGACAGCTAGAGTAAATACAGAGGGTGTGGAATGGGGATGCTGGGGCTGGGAGGAGGGACTGGGGAACTGGTGTTCAATGGGACAGTTTTAGCTGGGGAAGATGACAAGCTCTGCAGATGGATGGCAGTGACAGTCACACAAGAGTTCTTTATACCACTGAACTGTGTACCAAGAACTGGTTTAGTCAGTAGGGTTGATACTACGTTTTACTGCAGTAAATGAACAAACACCTATACTGAATGGCCTGTCTGGGGCTCTGTCCTGGCCTCTGCATTAGCTTGGGGGCTCAAAAGAGGTGCAAGCATCTTGGGGTGCTTCTGCCCAGGGCCTGGAGGTTCTGCTGCCTATGAAGGGAGTGACACAGATGCCAGGAAGGGAGAAAGGCTGAGGGCTGGAGAAGAGGCATTGCCTGCCACTTGTCACCTGGTCTCTATTTTTCTTACCCCTAGAGCTTTCCCTGCTATTTCCTGTGGCTGTGGGGAGGGGGCTTCAGGCCCATTCTGCACATGAGGATATGTTCAAAGTCACTGTGCACTGTCCCCTCCAGCTCAGGGGAGGACTGGCCAAGGGTCTCTACATGGAGATAGCAGAGACAGCCTTGTCAAGCCTCAGAGAGCAAAGCAGGGCCCAGGTTGGAAAACGTGCATGTGTGTGTACCTGTGTGTGTGCATGAGTGTGTGTGTCCAAATGTACATGTTAGTGTGTGCAGACATCTTCATGGGCAAAGCCCCAAGTGTCCAGAGGTGACAAGTGAGGTAGGGAGACATGTAGGTAGTTGTTAAATCCTCCATGGTCACCTGGTGAGGCCCATCACATCTGTGGCCTTGACCTTGAACTCACAGTGGCGTAGGGCACCGTCCCTGGCTCCTATCAGCCTACAGCTTGGTGGCTCCACAATGACATGAACCTGGTCAGCAGCGAGGAAGGGTGGAACTCTGCAGCCGAGGACTGGTCTGTCACTTGATGCTGATCTCCGCTAACCCTGTGACCTCAGGCAAAGTCCTCAGTACCCCTCTTGGGTCTGATATGACACTGGCTGAAGACAAGTACTGGATGTGGTACCCAGAGTGCACTCTGGCTCACCGACTCGAAGGCCATGGAGATCCACTGCACACGGCCCTCCTTGACGCCCACTGCCCCATGGGACAGCTGACCCGGAAGCAGGTTGGGCTCAGGCAGCTCCTTGCACTCCGGATGCAGCATTCGCAGGAAGGTGGAGATGCTGTAGCCTTCAGGGATGGGGATGGGGTGCTGGTGAGAAGGGGGTAGGGTGGCCCAGCCCACCCACCACAACTGCCACCCAGGTATCCAAAGAACCTGTAACTATTGGCAAACCTGTCACACACATCTGCCAGTGGGTGGACAGTGGCATGTGGGGCCCTCTCAGGGACAGCCTGGATGCAACATACGAACCTTCCTGTGGCAGCCCTCACCATGCATGGCCATGAGGCCTGGCTTTGCACTCCCAGATCCCACCCACACACCTGAGGGCAGGCACTGGGCCCCGCCTGGCTTCACCAGCTCCGAGTTGCCCGCGATGGCCTTGCAGAGGCGACACAGGTGCCCGATTTCTTTGAAGAGGTCAAAGCTGCTATCATAGATGACACTGCCCTTTCCAAAGGAGACACAGCCGGCCCGGGCCCCTCAGTGAGACGGGGACTGGGTCCTGGGCTCCACCTCTACCACCCTCCCTGGTGTCAGGTAGCTCTCTGCTACCACCATCAATATCATGCAGCAACCCTCAGCATGTCCCTATCAATCTGGCTTGGTCTTGGCTTAACCTACGCTTCCCAGAGCATCTGCACCCAGCTAAGCACTGCAGCATGAGTGGAGGGAAGGGGATGTTATGAGACAGGGAGGGGCAAGGCTGCCACTCTAGGTGTAGGACAAGACAGGGACTTTCTGTGTACCACTCATCTCTGTCCCAGACCCTCAGGGGCCCTAAGCATCAGTCACCCTAACTCCTGGATGATTCTAAGTCTGCTCTGTTCAGTGGTCCAGGGGGTGGGGTTCCCAGCATCTTGTCTGTGTTGGAGGGGCCAAGGAGCTGCGTACCGGGTCTCCAATGACGTGGTTGTCCACCTGTCGGGTTCGGTTGATGCCAACAATGCCAAAGACCACAAAGACCATGGCCCCGGTATCTACCAGTGGTCGCACCGCAGGTTTTCCACAGCCTGTGTTCATGCAGGGGTTGAAGCCGAATGTGGCGGAGAGGCGGGCCCTGGGCACTGCAGCGGGAGCCAGGGCTGTAAGGTGGGGAGGCCTGGGTCCCTGGGTCCTTAGCCCCACAGGAGTAGCCCAGGTAGGTACCTTTCTCATTGGGCACGTAGAAGGAGCCTTTGGTAGGCCCGTCGGGGCTGGAGCTGAGCAGGCAGCCGGGGGGCGCTGTGCACACGCGCCCGTGGAAGGGGGGCTTGTGGGACTGGGCAAAGTACAGCTTCCTGTGGAGGCAAGGGAGGCCCGGGCTGAGGCTGCAGGCGGGACTGGGGGTCTTCAGACCCATCTCATCCCACCCCTGCCCAGGGAACAGGGACACAGTGTGCTCAGATTGTCTTCCAGCGGGCACAAGGGCTTCCAGCCCCACCTCAATTAGGAGCTGTCTGAGATGGCTCCTTTGCAAGCAGCCCGCTGACCATCAGACCTGACGGAGTTGACAGCTCTTCCTGGAACGTTTCGTGCTCACCCTGGCCCCTGTGTGTGTGCAGAGCCAGCTGCACCCCGGAAGGGATGCAGTTCAAGCCGGTTCAGCCACCCTGACCGCAAGCTGCACCCTCTGCCTCACATTTTAGCCTTGTGTGGGACCCTGAGGGCCTGAGGCCAGGCCCATCAGAAATCCTGGTCCCCACGTGTCACGGTGCAGAACGGAGGTGCTGTGTGCTCGCTCATGCTACTGGTCACTTGTTAGCCACCTGTCTCCTGTGGGTGGCCCAAGGGCAGCGGCTGCATCTTTGTGGCTCATCCCTGTCCCCCAGCCCAGAACCAGTGAAAAAGACATGGTCTGAGAACACAGGGGCATGTTAGGGCCCGGGGAATGCAATGGAGGACGGGCTGCCTGGGGCCTTGGAGGCCCAAAGGCAGAGAATGAAGCCTCTGGTCCTTTGGCCATTGGGCACCGACAGCAGGCCAGGCCCCTGGCAGCGACTCACTACACAGCAGGTAGCTACGACAGACATAGTTCTTCACTCTGTTATAGCCTGGAGGAGGGCAGGGAGTTGTCACTTTCCTCAGTGTGGAAAAAATACACAGTGTAGGCCCACCGTAGGAGGAAGTGTTGCAAGAACTTGCTTCCGCATTGGACAAAGATTTACTGAGCACCTGTTGCATGCCAGTCACTGCCTGGCCCTGGGGACACATATGGGGCAAACACACCAATGTGCCCTGTAGGTTGGGGACTGCTCCCAGGGAAAGACAGGTCATAGTAGGGACATGGCCAGAAAGAGCAGCAGGTGATTCATGGAAAGAGTGGGCAGGTGACTCTGGATGAGGGGCTTCTACTCAGGGTAGCCTCTCCAAGGACCTGAGGTTTGGGTGACACCCGAATCTCGAGAGGTCAGGCACACAGGAGCTGGAAGAGCATTTTGGGCGCAGGGGATGCAAGTGCAAAGGCCCTGGGGTGGAGGCCTGACTGCAGAGCAGTGACACAGCCACTGTGACCCTGGTAGAGCAGCCGGGGACAGCAGTGGAGTGGGTGGGTGGGTTATAGGCCTGTCCTCTTCGCCCATGTCCCCAGCCCCAGGCCTGGGCACAGACACATCTGGACAGGTATGTGGGAATAGATAGCAGCTTCCTGAAAGTGCTTGGTGACATCTTTCATGTGAAGCAGAGAGAGAGACAGAGACAGATACAGAGACACAGAGGGACAGAGGGACAGAGTGGGCTCATCTGCGAGGCTGTTACCGGGTGTGCTGTTGCTCCTTGGCGGCCACGTAAAAGCTGAAGTCAAACTTCCAGCCCCGCTTGGCGTCACAGGCCAAGGTCGTCACCACCCACTTGCGGGAGGGGCTCGCGGCCTGGAGCAGCCCTACTGTAGACATACAAGCGGTCAGCTTCTTGGTGAAGTCACCAAAAGGCGCTCTATACACCTAAGCAGTGGATCGACAGAGACAAGACACATGACTCGGGGAGGCTGCCTTGGCCCAGCCCGGCCTCAGGGTCGGTCCCCTCCCTCCTCGCTGTGCCCCCTGCCCCTGGCCCAGCGTGAGGACAGTGCTCTGGGCAGAGGCCCAGGAGGCCTGGGTTTGAGTCTGAAAACTGGGAAAATCCTTTTCCTCCCTATGAGCCTCGTTTCTTCCTTCACCAAATGTTTGCTGGGTATCAACTCTGTGCCAGGCAAGGTGCCAGGTTTGAAGGGCTCAGTGATGAGTGGGATGGGCAGGTTCCACTCCTCATGGAGCTGGGATGTAGGATGGGCAGAGACCTGACCTGATTTGGGCCAGGGCTGGCTTTAGACAAAGTGACCAGATGATCAGAAGGTGAATGGCAGGGAAAAGAAGGGCCCTGAGGAGGGTGGCCAGGCAGTAGGAGAGGGGACATCTGTGCCCCAGCCTGGCGAGGACTCAAGAGACAGCTGCCCACGGAGCTGTGGGAGACTCGGGCAGAGTTCACGCAGAGAAGGCTAGCTGGGAGCAGCAAGGGAAACAGAGACCTTGGACCATGGGGGCACAATGTGTGGTTGTCACCTGGGGCGTGGCATGTTCAAGGAACACAGGATCAATCCCTGCGAAGGGAAAAAGGAGTCTGGACTGGGCCAGGGAGGCTCCTTAGGGTACCACAGCTGCTGCCGAGAACATGAGGATGTGCTATCGGACACCACTCACAGCCGTTGGCTATGTCCCCGTGTGCACCACGTAGGCCTTGCCTCATACCTCCCACGAGGCCAACTGGTGCTGTTTATATCCCCATTTCAGAGAAGTGGAAACTGAGGCTCAGAGAGATGAGGTAATCTGCCCAAAGACACAGAGGTTATACAAAGCAGAGTCAGGACTTGAACCCAGACCAGGCTGATCTGGAACCCCTGGCTGCTACCACTCTGCAGGCGGCTATCACAGGCCTGGATGACAGGGAGCAGGGGGCATCCTCATCTGCTTGTAGCAGCCCCATCCTTAAGGACAGGGGTCCCCAGTCCCCAGCCACAGAAGGGTATGGGTTACAGCAGGTGAGCGCCGGCAACAGCCTGCCCTGTGGCTCGCTTGAGCCCCTGAATTCTGTCTCCTTGCAGATCAATGGGAATTAGATTCTCATCGGAGTGCAGACCCTACTGTAAACAGCATGTGCGAGGGGTGTAGGTCATGCCTCCCTTATAAGAATCTAATGTAACAATAATAGAAACAAAGTGTGCACTGAACATAGTGCACTTGAACCATCTGCCAATCACACCCTCCCTGGTCCGTGGAAAAACTGCCTTCTGCCAAACCAGTTCCTAGTGCCAAAAAGGTTAGGGCTGCTGCATAAGGACCCACTTGCCCCTCGCAGTGTGGCCCTCGCCCACCCGTGTGCCCCCAGGTCCCTCCTCAGCGGCAGTGTCCGCTCACTGCACGACAGCCCAAGCTCACCTGGAAGGAAGGCACCTCTCCATCCCCAGGGGACACGGCCTGCCATGGGGCGGGCATGCTGGCATTGAGGGACAGCCTGTAGACAGCAGGGTGGCCTTTACTCTTCACCTTGGAGATGTACACAGTACCCACTGAATCTAGGGACAAACGGAGAGTGGACAGTCACCTGTACAGCCTGTGGGCCGGGAGCAGCCATGCTTTAGCTCTGTGGACCGATGAGTGGGCCTGGGCTAGGACTGGTCTCCAAGTGCCAGCTCTGTCCCTCTGTACTGGACCATGTCAGCGATGACAGAGGTGGTGGTGGCATGGATAACGGGAATAGCAGTGATGGGGAGAGAGGAGGTGGTCCTGATGGGCGTGGGTGGTGATGGGGACCATGGTGTGAACAGTGGGGGGGTGTTGGTAATGGCCACAGAGGGATTCTCAGAGACGGCGACAATACCAGGGGGTGGCAGAAGCACATCATAACTCCCTACAGGTGATCCATCCCATAGCACCTCCCTGCCACCTCCCCTTGTCCTGAGGGTGACCCAAGCATGGCTCAGCCAGCCTCTAGGGCTTAGGGCACCCCTCAGGATGCTCAAGTTGGGGAAGCTTCTGCAATGAGAGCCCCAAATCCTCCACATGTCCAGCCCCCCGTGTTCCCGGAACACAGGCAGGAGAATCAAGATGGAGAATCAAGATGGATTTCACATCCTCCCCCGACCCCAGCACTCACCCTGCAGGGTGGCTTCGGGCCGGCTGACCCAGGGAGTACCAGAGCCTCGCTTTTTCTTCTCCAGTGATGTCCGGATGTTGCTCTGCAGATTGTGAGGTTTCTCCTGGAACAGACCTGTCCCCACCGCATCAGGAACAACAGGTTTCCCTGGCCAGGCTCAGGGCCGATGGTAGAGGCCAGACTGGTGGGATGGGTGTCAGGGGACTGAAAGGGTCTCTGCCTAACTGGCCAAGATGTAGAAGAGTGGATTTTGTCCTCTTGGGCAGGCCCATCTGGTGGGAGACCTGGCAGTGTGCACCCCACCTGTCTCCTCTGTGTCTCCCCCTTCCTGTCAGGCAGAATGAGGCCACACCTCCACCAATGGTGTGAAGAGCCAATGAGGAAGTCATCTCTCTGGCACTTGGCCGTGAGTCAGGCACAGGGAAAAGACCTCGGCCCCAGGCCCCAGCTGCTGAAGCCGGTGTCAGCGCAGAGGTGATGGAGGATGGCTGCTCTGGGGCGGGGCACCTACTGGCTTTTGTGTGTCTTAAACAAGACCCTACAGTTAGAATATCGGCCTGGGAGCAATCTGGGAGAGCATCATTGTCAACCCCTGGAAGCAGCAGGCAAGGGTGTTGAGGGACCCGCCTAGGACAGGAGCAGAGCTGAGGCTACCCTGTCGAAGCTGAAGCCCTGGTGCCACACAGAGAGGCCAGGCTCCTCCAGGTGCTATCTGGGAGCTCTGAGGCCACTTGGGCTCAGGCCCCTGCAGCCTGGGAGCCGGACCCCAGCGGCCTGGGGGAGCAGAGAAGACAGCAGTTTTGTGCCCAGGCAGGGAGCCCAGGGCCTGGCACGGGGCCTGGCTGCCTTCAGTTTGGAGGAACTCTGGACACCTCTCGGAGCTGCACTAGTTTGCTACACAATCAGCTAAGGTCCTTACCCAAGCAAGGAAGGCAGCTGACGTAGCCAGGCTTAGCTCTGGCTGTGCCCACTCAGACATGGCCTTACTCTTCCTCAGCACAGGCTCTGCCCTCTGCCCAGGCCCTCCCTACGCCCCCTGCTCTGGCCAACTCTTCTCTCTTCCTCTCCCAGCCTTGAACTTCCTATTTTTCCAGTCTTAGTGCAGATGCCGCCTCTGCTAGGAAGCTCTTTATGATATCGTGCCCCGAGGCACCCTGTTTTCCTCCAGTGTCCACACTTACTATTACCCTGGCCTGTTCCTCGCACTGGAAGCTGGTCTCTTCTGCCCCTATGTTTCCCCAGAGCCAGTGTGGAGCAGGAGCCCAGTGAGTATTTGTTTAATGGAATGTGGGGACACAGTGGCCTGAGGTCACACCGTGATGGGGAGCCCTGCCTGCTGGACCCTCACCTGAACAAGTGATGCAGGAGATGCCCTCGGCGCTCAGGTTGTACTTGAGGTCCAGCAGTACTTGGATGTTAGTATCAGGCCGGAAGAGCAGTGGTGCCCGGCTGGCAGGGCGGAGCCGGCTGGCGAACACCAGGGACAGGATGAGGGTGGACACAAAGAGCCCTATGGGGAAGGATGCTGTGCTGGGGACCAGGGAGGACCCATATGGTCCAGCCTGCCCTGTCCAAGGTCAGGGATGCCAAGGGAGTGGGCAAAGGCCAAGTGCGTGGCTGGTAGGCAGTACTTGCTAGGGACAAGTGGCTGTCACTCTGGTGTCATTTGGGTCTGACCATAAGCTATAGCTTGGGTCCTAAGTGACCCTTGTAAGCACATATGTTAGCAGGCTTGGCCCTGGGTGCAGGTGCTATTGGGGTGGGGTGGCATTGGAGGACTGGGTCCTTGGGGACTGTGTTTTGTCCCCAGTGGCCTCCTCCCTACTTCTTAGACTAGGGCCAGTCAGTGTCTTGAGCACACAACAGCACATGAAGACCCAACTCCAACCCCACTGGAGAGGATGATGGCACGTGGCTCTTACTGAGCACCATCTGCACCAAGAGTCCCATGTGTTAAGCAAACGTGGCCCCGGACTCAGTGTCAGCCGCCTCAGAACAGGAGACCCGGTACCAGGCTGGCTCAGCCGAGGTCACAGACAGCACGTGGCAGAATGGGAATCCAATCTACCAAACTCATCTCCAGAGCTCAGCCCTCGCGCTCGGCTCTGCTGCCAGCAGAAGGGTATACACACAGCAGCAGCTCACTGAGCCATGGCCCAGGTGGACGGTGCCAGCTCTAGCCCAGGGCTCTCAGACAGCCGCTGCTCCTCCTCCAAGCCCTGGGGTGGAGCTAAGCAGGGGGTGGGGCTGCAGAAAGGGCGGGGCTGTTCAGAGGGGGCGGGGCGAAGGCCGGCACTCACCCACGATGACCCAGCGGCTCTTGACCGCTGACCACAGGACCCAGTGGTGCAGCAGTTCCTGCAGCTGCCCCAGAAGCTGGCCCCGGCTGCCTGTGTCAGGGGCTGGCTGCAGGCCTGTGGTGGGCACAGACACCAGGGACACATCTCCCAGCTCCAGCGACACTGCAGGGGCAGAGCAGCTGCTGGTCAGAGGCGGTGATGAAGCCAGCCTAGTCCACGCCCTTTCCCAGAGCCCCATACAGGGTGAGGCTCATAGGCCGCCCACCCTCACCTCCTGGCAGCGCAGGGCAGCGCAGGCCCGCTCCAGCTCTCACCTGGCTCCTCGTCCACGTCCAGCAGGGGGATGTCGTCGTCCAGGTAGGGTATGGGGCCCTGGGCAGGGCTGTCCCCAGCTCGCTCGGTAGTAGCAAACACGTCCCCGGGGAAGTGCAAGGAGCTCTTACGGCCGCACTTCTGGTGGCAGCTACAGAGAAAGGAGGGGACAGGAGTGAGCCTGAGGATGGAGCACACGGGACTGAGGAGCTGCTCAGGGGCCAAGGAGAAGAATAACACCCACAGCAAAGAAATTCCCTCTACAGAAAAGAGCTGAGGAGTGCGGCCTCAGAAGGTCCCACAGGCCACTGCACCCTAGGACTACTGGGAAGGTGACCCAGGCTGGGGTCTTTGGGGAAAAGTTGAAGAGGTGCCTTCTTCCCAAGGTCCTCTGCTGAGACCATCAAAGAAATAACTGGGGCCGGGAAGATGGCTCAGTAGAGTACGTGCTTCCCTGGCAAGCTCAAGGACCTGAGTTCAATCTCTAGTTCTGGAAAAAAGAAAAAAGAAATAAGTGCTCTGAGGCAGCCTCATAATCTGTACCACCACACACATGGCCCTGAAAGTGTGGGCCACAGACCTAAGTCTGAGTTCCATGCAGGCCCTCGTGCCTCAGGCCCCAGGAATGGCCAGCCCATCCCTCCAGGCCACCGCCTTGACCTGCAGCAGCAATGCTGGCCCGTCCGCCCCTGCATACAGCTGCTGTGTCTGAAGGTTGCCCAGGGAGAGAGCCTGTCTCAGCTCTACCAATACAAAGCCAAGGATGCTGCCAGAGGCCGAGAGCACAAGGGAACCCAGAGCTGGGTTCAGAATCAGATACCAGCCCTGCTGCCTATAAGCGGTGACCCTGAGCAAGCTGCCCACTTTCCTCAGGAGCAGCGGCCTGGCTCACCTGGCCCGGCAGGAGCCTTCCAGCGGCGCCAAGTACAGGCTCCAGAGGCCCAGTGCAGCGGGCATGGTGAAGAGCACAGCCAGCCAGCAGCAGGACACGATGAGCGACATGAAGAGGCCGAAGTCGTGCACAGCTGGGATCTGGAGATGGGGGTGGGGAGGAGCTGCTCAGGCCTGGGCCCCTGTGGCAGGGAATACTCAGGACCCCAGGCCACTCTAGACAGGGGCAGGATAGGAAGGCCACAGCCGCTGGATGCCAGCACCAGCAGCTGAGGCACTGCGGGGGCGGATGTACCCTCTCCAGCCTGGCCCAGAGATGGTGCTCACAGCTGTCATTTGCAGTGAATAGGGACAGGGAACACACATCCTACTTGGCCCGGCAGACTGAGGGTATGTTTGTAAAGGGAAGGATGAGGATCACATCATGTGACCAAAGTCGGGAGCCTGGGGACCAGCCACATGTACTTGCCCAAGGATGTGCCCGTGGGAAGAAAACAGGACCAACGAGCAGACAAGCTTGCACATGTGAAATACCTGCAGCATCATTCCATCATTCCCAGAATAATCCACATGTGAAGAGAGTGAGACCAGAGCGGTCAAGTAACCTGCCCAAAGTCCCACAGCAGGACCTGAGTCTGCTTTGCCTGCTTGCTGGATCTGGTTCTCCAGGTTGGCCCTGGATCATTTCACAGTGCCCAGTGGTACTAGGTGGGCACTGGGTGGCTGCTGGGCTCAGTCACACACTCCTTAGAGACACTAGCCAAGCCACTGGGTATCACATTCTTTCAGTACCAAGGGGCCAGCCTGAATTCAACTATTCCTGAGTCACAGTCAGAGGCCAGAGGCACAGGGGTCAGTGAGAGGAGGTCAGCATGAGGGGTGAAAATGCAGAGAAGCAAGAGGCCAGGGTCAACAGGCCCCATCTATCGGCTGTGTGAGCCTGCGGAGGTCACTTTACCTGTCTGGTCCTAGTTTCTATACTAGAACATAGACATAGTCTTGCAATGAGGCCTTGAGTAGTAAAGATTAAAAGTGAAGGAGTTTTGGAGACTCAGATGCTGAGGATAAAGGGAGAGTTACATGATGTCATCAGTAGTAGGGACTGTTTTTATTATCATTTCCTACTTGTTAAGTTTTAGTGATAGTGATCGTGACAAAATGGCTCTGAGGAGGCACAGCAGGTATGGCATGGCCATAGCAGGGTGGGCAGAGGAGTGGGGTTAGAGTGGTGGGGGACAGCATGGGTGAGGGGCAGCTCCCACCTGGGAGAAGACGTTGGCGGCGTAGGCGGCGGCTGTGGTCAGGGAGGTGAAGAACGTGGCCTTGCCTGCCGTCTGAATGGTATGGATCATGCGCAGCTGCGGGTCCTCCAGGTGTGTGGCCTGGCGGTACGTGTTGATGAACACAAAGACATCGTCTACGCCTGCAGAAGGAGCCCCAGAGGTCACAGGCCAGGAGAGCCAGATTCTCAGCTCAGGATGTGGGCAGATTCACCTGACCAGTCACCTGCCCTGTCCCAGATCTCACCCTCCTGCCTACGCATCCTTGGCTTCCCATCACCCTCACCTCCTTCCGGCTCTTTCTGCCCACCACTCCCATGCTAATCCCTCTGTGTCCTGACACAAGGGAGGTGACTTACCGATGCCCACTATCACGAAGGCAGCCACCCCATTGAGGATGCCCAAGTACTGGATGCCAAAGACCACGTGGTACAGGAAGAGTGCCACCAGGCAGCTGAGGCCGATACTGGCAATCCCGAAGAAGGACAGGAACACTGGGCAAGGAAGAGACACAGGCCCTGACATGGGAAGGACTAGTGCAGAGCACACCCCTCATGCTGCCCCTGAACTGGCCTGGGCACCCTCTGGCACAGCTTTCCACGTTTGAGAACTGACATTTACTATTAATAGAGAACCATGACTATTATGTGGGTAGTGTCTGCCACCTAGGTGGCCGGGAGTTTCATAGGGAAGGAACTGTGCTAGATTTGCTGCTGGATCCAGGTGCCTTAAGCACTGGGCACATGGCTGGCGTTCAATTAGTGTTTGCTGCACGGATGACTGCATGGCTTTTCCATTTTTTAAAAAATCTGTATTTATGTGTGTGTGTGTGTGTGTGTGTGTGTGCGCGCGTGCGTGTGTGTGTGGCCCGTTCAGCCCACCAGGGGGCAGGGCTGGCTGGCATGTGGTGCTGGGGGATTGAACCGCGGTCCC
>NDGM010985789.1:0-18317 GCA_002564305.1 Octomys mimax | reverse complement strand
AAAAAAAAAAAAAAAAAAAAAAAAGGAATTAAGATGCTAATGAATACATTTTTAAAGCTCTAATTCTTATGGTTAAATTTCTATTTAGAGGGCTTGTGCCAGACACACCCAGCAGAACTTCTGAGGGGGTCCTTCCTTGGAGGTGTGGATCTGTGCAGCAGGGAGAGAGGCCGAGGTGCCCCCTTTGTGGGCAAGCCTGAACTCCAGGGCAAATCTGTCTGTCTGTCTGTCCATTGTGAAGACAGCCTCTCCAGCCAGTGGAGGACTCAGAGAAACTCATGGAGGGATTGTTTGGTTTTGCATTCCTTAAAGTTGCAAAATATTTAATCCTTACCACTAGAACATAAAGAAGAATGGAAAGGATTCTGTGCTCGCCGGCGTCACTAACTGGACTTCGGCGGCCGCTGGCAGTGTGCCCGTCTTTCCGTAAGGAGCTGCCCAGAGACAAAGCCCTTCCACTGCTCTATAGCTTCACCGCTCTTTGTTGAAGATACTCCAGGAGCTGGAATTCAAAGCCGTCTCTTTCAGAACTACTATGCATTCTCTGGGCAGTTCTCCTGTATGGGGTGATTAAAAAATGTACACTGAAAGTTAAAAAAAAAAACCAAAAAAACACCAGTGAGAGACACACTGCCCAGAGTGACAGAAGGGTGTGCCAGGGAAGAGTGGGCGCTGCGCGGGATCAATGCAGTGCGTCTCTTACTGTGGGAAAGCCTTAACATTCACACTGTTTTTGATCACAGAGTATACATGAAGCATATACGTTAATAAGCTTCTGTTTGCTTTTCTCTTGGGAATCCTGTTCTGCTGCTGGGATTTGTTATAACTAAGAGCTTATAAGGATTGCAGAAAATGTGATTTTTTTTCTTTTCCGAAGGGAGGAAGAGGGCGTCCTCAGCAAAGGAATGAACATGGGGCAATGCAGAGCACCAGCTTCCTGCCGCCCCTCTCCCGATCCTCACCAAGTGAAGCCTGGGGAGTCGGGGCCTCCCCTTGCTTCTGCTGTCTCAATGCCAATGAAGTGGTGGAAAAGCTGATTCTGAGTCAGTGCTCAAAAGACTGAACTGGCCAAGACTCCTTGCCAACAGGAGTAGGGAATAAAAAAAATCATGGCCAGGTACATCCTCGCCTGTAATCCCAGATGCTCAGGAGGCTGAGGCAGAAGAAATCACCCCGGACAACTCAGCGGGATACTGTGTCTCAAAAACTAAGGGCTGAGGTGTAGCTCAGTGGCACAGTGGTTCCTTAGCACGGGCAAGGTATTGGGGGTGACCCCGACACACAATGCAGTCTGTCTTGCTATGAGAATAAGCAGGCTGTGGCCCTTGGGATTGTGCCTGCTCCACAGCACCCCATCCTGTCACTGCCCCTCACCGGTGCCAAAGCCAGCAACGATGCGGAAAACCAGATAAAGTAACAAATGCTTAGGTTAGAGGGCAGCACTGACCTCCAGCAGCAGCCGCTCCCTGAGAAACTTCCAGACTGAAGCTCTGGGGGGCGCGGGGCTACCACAGTGCCCAGCTCCAGCATGTGGTCAGGAGGATGCTGCGCCCTCTATCGCACCTGAATCGGGTCACTACTTGGCAGTCCGGCCCAGAAAACAGCCCACACTTCCCTCATGGGGCTCAGATCACGATTGCCACCATCATCGTCAGTTACCTGAGCATGCAGCCCTCCCCCTTGGAAGGTCACCAAATTTCAGCCTTACAGGGAGAGCAAAACTTCAAGCCTCCATCAACCCAGACAGACAGCTGGAAGATGCAATCATTGAAAACCAAGACAAGTGAAAGAATAACATCAGAAAATGGAAGTGACTAGGGCAAGGGGCAGAGGTAGGGAGAGAGTGCCCTGCTTGCGCAGATAGCCCGAGGCCTATAGTCTCCTGACCACTCAGGAGAGACCATTACTGCCTCCCTCTCCTGGCAGGCCAGGGGAAGGCAGTGGGAGGACAGGAGTGAGGAGGGATGGCTCCCCTGGACAGAATGGGCACAGAGCAGGCAGGTGCAGGCAGCCCTTCTCTTGCCTCTGTGAAACAGAAAGGAAAGATGCGCAGCGCAGAGCTGCCCTCCGGAGCCTGTCTGCCCCTGCCTTGGCATCTTGCATCTCGAGGTGACTGCTCTGCCAGCCCTGTGCCTTCTGATGCATGCATCCTAGACTTGTGCTGCCCTGAACTTGCAGCCTTCAGGATCTGACAGGATCTGTTCATGGGCATCCTGGGGCTTGTGTTCGAGTTCCAACAGAGATCATGTGGACTTTGCCAGGTAACATCGAGCAGTGTCCAGAGAGAGCTCTCGAGCCACTGCCTCTGTGGGGGGAGTGCAGGTGCTTCTCCATCTGTGACGGCTATAGAAAGTGCTGAAATCGATTTTGTCAATTGTTCCGAGAAGCACAGTTAAGGACAAGTGTCAGAGGCGTTCATGTTGTCACACCTTTTTCAAACTTTCTAAAGGTGGCAGAGCCCTAGGTAGTAAGTTCACATGTCATCCACTGCACCAGGTTAATGTCTGAGTTTCGCTCTTCTATCTCACAACTTGCTTTTAGAAAGCGAGTAACACCTTTCAGGAAAGTGCAATTTTACAAATGCCCTTGGGACCCACACTGGCATACTGTGGGTATTTCTCTTCCTGTTTTACTTAACAGAAAACTTAGTCCTCCTGACTGTCTGCAACGCCCAAGTCAGGCCTGCGGGAACACACTGGACAGAGTGGAGGCTGAAGCTGAACTTGAGGGCTTGGTGAGGGGACAAAAAGAACTATGGCCCATTTTTTCTCCCCACGCCTCTCATGCCAGTAGGAAAAAGGAAGCGAGGCGGCCCCAGCTGGAAGGGAAAAGCCCTGGCACATTTTCTGGAAGGGCTCTATGAAAGGCTTTCATGACTTCAAAGTGGTCTTTGGTGAGCCACCTGGAGAGTCGTCCGCTGCGGAAGGTGTTTGGCAAATAAAGAGGCCGACACACTTGATAATCCATTTTTGTGGAGCTGGGAATGAGCCCAGGGCCTCCTGCACGCCAGTGCAAACATGAGCTCTGTCTACCTTGAGCTGTGTTTGATAGTCTCGTGGGTCCCCAGCAAGACATGAATATCAAGACTATCAAAGACACGGTCCCCTTACAAGGTCTCTGACTTCTGGCTCCTACGCAGACACCATGGGGAACCCCTCAAACTTGGCAGCTTGCTCCTGAGGGCAGCGTGGGCACAGGTGCTGAGGGCTATGGGCTGCTGGATGCAGGACAGGATGCACCCGCGCCCTGGCCACGCACTCCTGCTGACTGAGGGAGGAGCAGCTGTCTAATAGGAGACTTGGCCTTCTACTGGCATCTCTTTACCTTGTATCTCTTTTTACATCCAGGAACCGGGCAGGCAAAAGGCTTCTCCTCTCCTCCATTCATGCACATGGAGCTGAGGATGGCTTCAGAGCTGATGGCGCTCTCTGTGGTCCAGGACTCATCGCTGTCCGACTCTTCATAGTCCACCTCCTCCTCATCATACTCGCTGCCTGTGGGAGCAGGAGAGAAAAGCGCAAGGACTGTCAGAAGCGGTCACCTCCCCCAGGGCCACTCCTTCGACACAAGGGCAGGAGGACAGGGCAGCCACACCACCTCTGGAGGGCATGCCAGGCCTGGAGGGACTGCGCCTGGGCCTAGTGTTTCATAGCCAGGAAGTGGCTGAGCAAGGCCTTCTATATGACCCCATGATGCCAGGCTGTGGCTGCAAAGTGCTGGGAAGGCTCTGCGGGCCCATAGAAATGACAAACAACCTGGCAAGCCAGGGAGACCCCATGTCAGAAAGAAAGGAGGGGCTGCAGCTCGGGGCAAAGGCCCTGGGTTCAATCCCTAGTACTGCAGGAAAATAAAACCAGTAAAACAAAAACCCCAGGACTGGCAGATCCCTCTTGATAGAGACACAAGCTGGTGTCTGGCACCCCAACAGCCGGCCAAGTTGTCCCCAAGACTTCATGCCTTTCTCCTAACTGCAAACGGCATTTGGGGGAGGGGTTTACATTTCATATCCATTTCAAAACCCTTGTGTGTAGATTTGACCTGTGAAGACTCCGAGTGCATCCTAGAGCAGAAGGAGCCAGAGGGACAAAGCGCAGGGCTCTGAGATTGGGCCACAGCTGCAGAATGCAGGGTGGGCTCCCTAATGCCCCCGCATCCTGGGCTGTACACACTTCCTGGCACACAGGAAGAGGGGCTCTTACAGTCCCTGAGGTGAAGCGCTCTGCTAAGAATCAAGTCTGCTGACTGCTGTCCAGGACAGCTGCAGCGGAGAGCCACTGCAACCGGCAGCCGCTTTTGCTCGTTTTTAATGAGGCCCAAAGCCATTTATTTTGTGCTTTTGCACAATACAACCCTGAAGGACATAATTCTACAGATCATAAACAGTGTAAAATAATATGTTGACAAGTCCTAATGCATTTACAAGTCCCGTGGAATAAATAGGAATTATAGCACAACATTAATAAGAATTATATGGTAGCAATTACAGTTGTGAAATTCATCCCCCAGGTGTGAGGCTAAATTGCACCAGGGGCCCGCTTGGGTGATTCAAGCCCATTTGGCTACATCAATTATTTCAACACCAAATATTGGCACTTTTATTGGGCTTCATTTTAATAGGCATTAATAAGACTGTTTGAAGAGTAGTGGAGCCGGGAACATGGATGCGGACATCTGAGACCAAGAGTTGGAAAGGTCCAGGAAGGAAGGAAAGGACCTCACGCTCACTGAGTGCCTATTATCCTTCAAGCACGTTATATGCATTATCTCATTTAATTTTCCAGGAAGGCCATGGGCAGGGCTGACTGGCAC
The DNA here is from genome assembly GCA_002564305.1 of Octomys mimax. NCBI lineage: Eukaryota > Metazoa > Chordata > Mammalia > Rodentia > Octodontidae > Octomys > Octomys mimax. The sequence continues at coordinate 13,508 of NDGM010985789.1, read as the reverse complement.
TTACACTCAAGGAAACTGAGCGCCCCACCTGGGTTTAGGGTGCATTTGCACTCTCAGCCAGCTGCTAAGGGTGTCACTTTCTCCCAGTTGCTTCCCTGCCCCTTATGCTAGCAGCCCTCAGGCTCCTCTGAGATGCCTTCAACTTCCTCGAGCTGCGGGTTCCTCACCAAAGTCCACAAGAAACACTGGGGGTGAAGCATTGCAGAAAAAACGTCTGGTACAATTGAGGCTTTAGAATGAACTCTGGGTTTCTGTCAGCCCTGCCATTCTAGATTAGAGCTGCAAATGGGAGCTGAGATCTCCAGGGAGTGTACGCAGGGTGTTGTTCAAGGCCCTTCACTCTGAAACAAATGCCACACACTAGTGCCCTTTAAATTGCTTGTTAGAAAACTATAAATGCTATTTCTCAAAGCTCTTCCAGCAGCACTTCGGAAAGTCAGACAGACTAATTTGTCCATCCGATTGGGTTAATCTGTTAACCTGAACACCAGGAACGTCCAGCATTTACAGCTGGGGGTGGGGATGGAACCGGCACACAACGAGTGCTTAATGAAGCCCAGAGCAGATAAAACTTCAAAACTCGCGATCAAAAGGGACAGACGGGGCTGGAGCTGCAGATGCAGTTGCCTGGGGACCACATGGCCTCCGGCTGCAAGCAGGGTGGCGCTGAGGGTCAAGGGCACCGCAGTGCAGGCCGAGGGGCTGGGGGAGCTGGTCGGAGCTCAGGATGGGTTGCTATGCGTCTGCCCTGGAACCAAGACACTTCAAAGGCCCAGGGTCAGACTCCTTGGCTTCATGTTCTCTCACATGAAATGGGCACAACCCACTTCTCCTGTGCAACCTCACCCAAAGATCAGGATCAATGTCTATGGAACACCCGGCGTAGGAAGCCTGCCCTACACTACGTGCTGCAGCGCAAGGAAACGTCTTCCGTGACAAGGTTACACACTGCACATAAAATAATTTTAGAAAAGCCCCGTTGAAGCTAAAAATAGTTCTGCAGGGGCTGGGGAGATAGCTTGGTGGTCTAAGCGCCTGCCTGGCGTGGCAGGCACAAGGACCCGGGTTCGGTGTCACTGCATGTCAGCCCAGCCCCGAAACCCTGGGCGTGCTATGCCATAACGTGCCAGCCACCAAATCTGGGTGCAGTAATGCACACGTGTAACCCCAGCACTGGGGAGGCTGAGACAGGAGAATCACTATGAGTCTGAGCTGTGTAGTGAGACCCTGCACCAACTATATAAAGTTTAAAAAAAATTATTAAAAAAAGGATGTGTAGATGCCTCCTTTTTGATTTGGACTCCTACTGCTTTAGGCCATTTGCTCCTTACATTCCTGTACTTGCCTATAAACTTAATCCTATTCATGCTATTTTTTTTTTTTAAATAAAGCTTGTAGCTTCCCAAGAATGAGCAAATTTTATTTTACACAGGTGTCTGTGGAAACAGAAGGCCTCAAGAGATGCCTTTGCCCTTCAGGTGGTGGGTGCCCCTGTGAAGCTAGCTGCTAGAGGGAAGGGTGCTTTTTTTGGTCAGGGGACTCTGTCTCCTATTTAATGCAGGGCAGGGCCAAGAATGCGCCAAAAGTCACTTGTAGGCAACAGGCCCCACTGAGGCTGGGACTCAGTCTTCAGTTCTAAATCCTTGGATGCGGTTTCAGGCTGACTATACCCTGTGTGTGTGGTGGGGGAAGATGCACAGAGAGCTCTGGAGATCCCTCGGGGGACAGGAAATGAGCTCTTGGGGTTGCGTAAGCCCAGCCTTGGCCTGTGTGCAGGAGCCTGTGGGAAGCAGCAGGGATCCTAGGACCTGGTGACAAGGGAGCCTGCCATCCAGGAAACAGCAGCCCAGCTTTTCATAGGAGTGACAGGTGAAAGGAGGTTTCAGGTTTGATGTGTGTGTGTTTCCTTTCAGTACTGGCGGCTGAACCTAGGGTTCATTCTCAATAAGCTACTTTCCCAAAGCATTTTTAAATTTTGAGGCAGGGTCTTTCTAAGTTGCTTCCACTGGGTTCAAACTTGCGATCCTCCTGCCTCAGCCTCCCATAGTGCTGGCCTGACAGGTGTGTGCCTCCAGCAGTTATTTTTTAAAGACTTTTCTTTGTCTTAGAGATGAGTTATCAATTCAGTGATGTTCAACAGTTTCTACAAGAAAATGTAACATAACTTGGTACATTGTATGTGAAAATTGGCTGTCACTAATCTTTCTTGAGCTGTACTGTCCACTTTCACTCTCTACAGCTTCACAATCCCTGCTGTGGGGGCCTGAAGTGGGCACCCTGGCGGCTGACACCAGCCCCTGTGTGTAGCCCAGTGCTCCTTTCAGTTTGGAGGATGAATAAAAACAGCAGACAGGGCTCTGAAACGTACATTGGCTGGTGGCAAAGCAGGTGGGAAGTCACTTGCATTTGTGAATCACATGTGAATGCCAAGGTGGCCTGGGACTCCTGTGCACAGACCCCCACTCCCTGTGTGTGGCCATGCATCTGCCGGGGCCTCCACTGTTTCTGCTGTCCACGTCCACCCGCCAGGCCGTGACTCTGCCCCTACCCTTCCCACTCCTCTCCCTTCTGTCTTTGGTCTCTCTGCTCAGCACTCAAAGGCTGCAGACAGCTCCACTGCCATTGCTCCCGTTCTCCGAAGTCCTAAACACGACAGTGACTACAGATAAAAATAAGTCAACCTTTCCCAGAAACCAATATGCCGGATTTTTCTTATAATGCAGATCATTAATATTCATGCAAAAGTGATGACTGCAGTGACAGCAAATTAAAACTCTCATGCAGTGTCGAATTCTGACAAATACATTAGCAGAGTTGCCTTTCTGCCTTATAGATTTATTATTATAAATTAGCTTTATTAGTACTGCCCCAAGTTATCGGAGCTGGAGCAGCCACAGTGTAAATGAACTGGCAATGCCTGATAATTGGGAAGATGAACTGATGGCTTTGGGGGCTGCGCACCATGCTTGGAAAATCCTTCCCTCCCTTGTCCCTTGGTCTCAGCTCATTCTTGGAATGCTGTTCTTCTCCTTTTCCTTAATTCTGGAGCTGGTCCTAGTGCTCCAAGCCAGAAGTAGTATCTCCCCAGGACTTCATCCTTTCTAGTAACTGCAGGATCCTAAGTTGGTTTCCTCCCCAGGATTTGGAAACTTGTCATCATTATCTTTAATTGGGCCGCAGTGCCCAGGGCAATGCCTGCACACATGGAGCCGATGGTCAAGTGTCTGGTGAATGAATGACTGCTTGTGGACTTGGAAGGGGACCCATGATTACACAGCCTCCACTCTTGGCCTCCCCACCCTCAATCTTTATAAAAAAAAGACTTCACTGGCCATGGTGGGCGCATGTCTGTAATCCCAGATACTTGGGAGCCTGAGGCAGGAGGTTTGAAAATTTAAGGCAACCCTGGTAACTTAGTGAGACCCTGTCTTAAAATTGAACGCAGCACTCGGGGGAGCCTGAGGCATGAGGACTGCTGCGAGTTTGAAGCGAACCTGAGCTACGTAGTGAGCTCAAGGCCAGCCCGGACTATGTAGTGAGACCCTGTCTCAAAAAACCGAAAAATGATCTTGAATGCTTGAAGGGCAGTCTTTTTAAAATAAGAAAACTTAAGAACTCTTTGTACTTGGCTGAATGCTAAACGTTTATATCCTTGACTCTGTTTGACAAATATGTAAATATCAGATGCTATTAAATAAAATATCATTTTAAAATACATAAATGCTCATATGTTTAAGCACTGAATACAGTCAAATTCTCTATATTCCAACAAAGTTTATGCCAACTTTCTATCTTAAGAGTTATCCTTTAAAATATCTCAGAGCATACAATGGTCACAATGACCACAAAGCCTGTGCTTATTACAGACGCCGGTTGCAGGTCTCAGGTGTATGGTTCCAGGATTCCTGTGCTTGGCACTGAGGCTCCTGGGGCTCCAAGAGTTGGACCGGACTTCAAGGCAAGCAGAGATGGCTGCAGGCCAGCAGCTGGTGGAGGCCCCAGGCTACGGACCGGCTGCGTGCTGGTCACAGCACAGCAGGAAGGGGACCGCTTTACTTCCCGAGCCGGCAGCGGTGTTGTGGTCTGCCTGCCTTCCACACAGGACTTTCCCAGCCGTGTCTTTCCCCCTCTTGGAGGCCATCCAGAGTGCAGGGTCGCTGGACAGCCCCTTCCCAGGCGAGGCAGCCTTGGGCGCTGCCGCAGCCCTGCAGCCAGGCCTGCTTCCTGCAAGGGTCAAAGCTGGCCGCTCTGGCCAGCTTGTCCTCGCCACTACTCTCCGTGGAACTTGGGGTTCACTCTGACTCCCAGCCTGCTGGCAAAGGGAGAACGAAGCCTCTGTTTCATAAACAAAAATCTGCTTTTCAGAGCACAAGTCCTCCCCCGCCAATACCCCGTGTTCATGTTTCCGCACTATGGCTATGTCCGGACACACTGTCCATCACCTTCCCATTTCAAGTGTCACTGTGGACTCCCTGGTCCTCCCCGGTCACTGACCAGAGAGCTGCCGGTTGGCACCTGCTCTCTGCAGCCCACCTCACCAGTGTGGCTCGGGGAGCCGCTGCAGGGGCCTCTGTGCCTGTCCAGCTGTCCAGTGAGCATCGCCTGATTTTATGAAGCTCACAAAGTGAGGAACACCCGTCCTCCTGCACCCCGTGCTGACCTGAGTCTTGGACCCACTATTTTGCCTTCCGTGTCCACAGAATATGCCTCTGTGGCTGCTTTTATTGTTGCTGTTGTCTATTCCTCTTGAAGTAGAAGGACTGAACCAAGGGGTGCTCTACCACTGAGAGATATCCCTGGCCTTTTTATTTTGAGATTAGGCTTTTTTAAGTTGCTCAGGCTGGGCTCCAATCTGCAATCCTCCTGCCTCAGCCTCCCAGGTAGCTGGAATATAGGGTTGTGTCATCTTCTGCTGTGTTTTGATATTTGACTCTGGATCTCTAATGATTTCCTAGAATGTAGGATAGGAATTTCATCTTTTACACCCTCCCAACCCTCCTCCTGAAATCCTCTCATCCTACAGGATTTCACTATTTGGTGTCATTAACATTCTATTTTTTCATTATTATTATGATTATTATTATCTTTTGAGACAATATGCAGTTTCAATATGCAGTTCAGGTTGGCCTTCAACTCACTTTGTAACCCAGGTGGGCCTCAAACTCTCAGCAGTCCTCCTGCCTCAGCCTCCTGAGTGCTGAGACTACAGCTGTGTACTACCACAGCAAGCTCTATTTTTATTTTCTTGAGGTTATAGACACCTGCAGCCTGTGTTACGGCCTCTTACTACCTTCCTCCTCACTACCGTCACATGAGCCATGGACACTTACTTGGTATTTTTAGTGATTGATAGGCAATCGCTAAAAATCTCTTCATTTATCTAAACCGCAGAATGACACCATGAGGTAGGTACTAAGATTCTCTTCACTTTACATCAAACAGAGGCCAGAGAGGCCAGTGACTTGTTTGAGGTCACGAAGGCCCACCACGGCAGCCAAGGGAGAGGCCACTATTGGCTGCAGAGCCCTCGTTCCTAACTGGTGGACAGTCCTGCATCCTTGAGTTCTCCCCGGCTCTGTGGCCTCCTCCCCAGGTGTTCGAACCCACCAGGCGCCTGTCGCCCTCCTGCCTTCTCCGCTCTCCTCTTCCTTGCACCCCGTCTTGCCTTGAAGGACTCGCTCTAGGCATCCTTCTGTATGCTCCAGTGTCCCAAGGTTCCATGTCTTCCTCTTGCCTGGGGCCAGAGAGGGCAACTGCATCTGTGCTGTCTCGTCGTCATGCTTGTCTGTAGCTCCGAGCTGTGGGAGGGCAGCACCCTCCCCTCCAGCCGAGTCTGGGCTCTGCCTCTGGCTTCTGGTAGCTGCCAGGAGTCGGAAGCCATGTGACACCTGACTCCAGGGAGACTCCAGGACTTGCTCGCTGTCCTTTCTGTGCATCCTTTTAGAGCTCTGCTGGGGACTTACTGCCTGGGACTCACATCCGCCAGCCCCAGGCACCAACGAAGGCACAGGGAAGACACAGAAGTCAGAGCTTCGGGCTCTGCCTCTGCGTGGCCAGTGCGGTGTGGAAGCCCCGCTCCCTGCCGTTTGTCTGTGGGTCAGTTTTGGGTGAAGAAGAAAACACCATCAGCTCCTGAAATACTTGGCTGCTGTCCTTGCCTGCTTGTCCACAGACAAAGGGAGAGCAGCTGAGGGTGAGGACACTAACCACAGGGGCATGGCCCCTGGGATGTGACGGTCATCATCTAAGGGCCAAGGCTTCACCAACACGGCTGCTGCTTCTCTTTCCTCCTCCATCAGGGAGGTGCCAGGATGTCTCCCTGTGTCTATGGCCCTAAATACTTAATCTGAAGTCACGGTCAAGACTATTCAACACCTTCTAAAAAGTAGAAATTCAGATTTCAAAGAAAGTCCACAAAGAAATAGTAAGAAGCTCTATTAAATAGGCACATTTTCAAAGAAAGCTGAAAAGAAATCAATATGTAGGAAACTCCTTGCCTTTCTCGTGGGCCTTGACTCACGTGCCTCTGCAGACTGCAGAGCAGCCCCCTCCGCGCCTGCTCCCCCGCTCTGTCTGCGGTGAGGCTGGGCGCCTGCGCAGAGTGAGGTTTCATCACTGTGCCCCGCCCAGGTCCTCTCGAGGCCCCAAGCCGGCGCTCTTCTCTTGGTACGTGACTTCCCAGCCCTCCATTCTAGTCAGAGAAGAAATTTTGCACCATGTGCAAGAGCTACCATCCCTTTCATTGTTTCCATATAGTTTCATGTTCCCTATGTACAAAAATCCTCATTTTTAGGAGGAAAAAAAAGGAACATGAAGAAATGAAAATGTCTCTTTAGGACAGCAGAGATTACAGATACCCTCCCGCATCAGCATTCCAGTCCTAAGTCCCACAGTGTCCCTGCCAGGGGACAACAGGACGTAGTTCTCCTCTGCTTGCTAACTGCAAAAAGGACTCATGATTCACTACCATGCTTTCCTGCAGCAGGCCCCTTGTAGGACCCACTTGGCCACAGAGCCGGGGCCGGTAACCTCAGAGTGCAGCTTGAGATCCAGGAGTGGGTCATGACATCTACTCAGCAGGGTGAACCTGGCTCGTGACAAGCAGAATGAGAGGGCGGGATGGGATAATACCACAACATAAGATGTGCGTGGGAAATTCTTTTTTCAGAGGTGTGTGTGTGCGTCCTCATGCATCTGCACATGTGTGTGCCTGTGTATGATGTCTGCCGTGTCTCAATGTAAAATACCATTCTCCTCTTGCAGTACCAGGGATTAAACTTGGGACCCTGCGCTTGCCAGGCAGATGCTTATGTCATTGAGCTATATCCTGGCCCCTAAAATACCATTCTTATAATGTAAAACATGAAAGCCTTTTTGACCATTAGCATCTCAGCTTACAGAACTTCTTTCTAAAGGCACCAGCCTTTCAGGCAGAAAAACACTTCCAAACAGTTGTATCCAGCATCTCAGTACGGGCTGTCCATAGGCTAAGAGAAGGGCGGTCTTGGATGAGGAGGTGTGGCGAGAGCCCCAGGAGCTTAGCCAGGGCTGCCCTCAGCCCCACCCCACCCGAAAGCTGCAGCTAGCCAGGCAGGTGAGCTACTGCTGATCTGACTTCAGCAGCTTCCATAGGCACACAAAACAGGGAGCCGACGGTCCCTGAGGTGGTGGTGACAGGTGTATGTAACATGTGGGACTGATGGAGGAAGATGTCACTGGTTCAGTGCCCTGTGGGATCCCGGTCACGCTGGGTGTGAACATTCTCAACTATCTCTGTCTTCTAAGTGGTGAATCAGTTCTAGGGAATGGACATGGTCACCTAGAGTTGTCCTGCTGAGTGAAGAGGGCCCTGCAGAACAGGCCCTGTGTCCTATCTGCCATCAGGTGGCTGAGCAGTTTTGAGTCTTGGATGAAGGATGGCTGGTGCCGATAAGAGGTGAGTGGCCCTCTTGGAGCTTGTGCCCAGGGCCAGCCCAAGAGCTGTAGCTGCCCAGCGGTGAAGGAGCTGGAGCCCCACACAAGGAGGGGTAGGCTGGTTCTCTGCTCATGGGGAAGTTCTATGGTGAGGCGCCCTGTGTCCAGCACCCAGCATAGTGCCCGTTCTGAGCAGGTCCACAGCGCATCTTTGTGGGAGATCCTGGCACAGCCTACAGGCTGAGGAAGCCTGGCGGGTGATTACGTGGCATGCACGTGTTTGTATGCAATATATATTAACTATGCTTATTTAAAAGGTGCTGCAATTCTATAGTTTATATATGATTAAAGCAAAGCAACTATGTTGATGATATTAGGAATCCTACTCTGCCAAGGCATGCACCACATTCCCAGCCATTTCCTCCCAGGAAACCTGGTTAGCACAACTGCAAAAATTAAACCAAGCTGTTCATCAGCCACAAGGTAAGGGAGCTGTGAGAATAAGAATCTGGCTAAGGGCTGGCAAGATAGTTCAGTGGTCTAAAGCACCTGCTTAGGTAAGTACGCAGGGACCATGGTTCAATCCCTGGCACCCATGCTGTGACAGCCCTGCTCCCAGGGTGGGCTGAGCCAGCCACAAACAAAACAAAACAACACACACACACACACACACACACGAATCTGGCTAAGTGCTTAGGGGCAGAAGACCTTGTCTAGCATGCACAGGATCTGGTTCCACCCCTTGCATCAAAAATGTGGGGGAAGGCCGGGGTGAAAAAAACAAACAGCAAAGAAATAATCTGGCCAGAACCATTTATCTAAAGTGAATGGTTCTGGCCAGATTATTTCTTTGCTGTTTGTTTTAAAATAATATACTTTACAATTCTAATACAGTAGATTAGGGTATAAGTTTTCAATACTAGTGGGAAATACGATGCTGGTTTAGGGTTATACTGTCCAACATATTTTCATGAATTCATTCCCAGTACTGGAGACTTGGGGATGAAGGAGACAGACCGTGTGTCCAGCTAAGATGGGTGCGGTGTGGGAGCCAGACGCCCACTGGGTTAGTGATGGCACTGAGGAGGCGTGTGAAGTGGGCCGGCTCCGGCAGCAGGACAGCGCCCACCTCCAATGAAGGAAGACGGAGCTCAGTGCAGCAAGCAGAGCACGCACCATCTGTGTCAAGTTCTGTGTGTGCTCAGCAGCCTCACACACTTGCCAGGGGCAAATTACTGGCATGGTGTTTTCCTTCCTGGTCATGGGAGACAATGTGCTATGGCCCAGAGGGCACGCCTCCAGACTGGGAGGGGAGTCTTATGCCAAAGGCAAGCTCTGTCTGTAAAGAGGGCTGGGAAGGGGACCATGATGGATACCGAGAAAGCATCTCAGTGGCCCAAGATGAGAAATCATTAGGCTCTGCCAGCAAACCCAGCTTCTACTACATCAGAGTAATTGTCTCTTCCAGGACGCAGCACGTGACATGAGAATGCGCTCAACCGAAAATAAGCCGCTTCTCCAGGGAATAACGTCGGGAGTCACCGAAAGTTCACGTGGATGTTAGCGATCACCCAATAAAAGCCTAGTTTCACGCTTGGTCCCATGTGGAAACTACAGCCTGTGCCACACGAAAAACGAGTTTTATGAGAGTAGTTCTGATTTTTAAGAAGGCTGTTTGGCTTCGTAGCAAGCAGCAGTGTCGTTTTTACATACCACACAGAGCAGGCAGGCTCCGTAATCATCCACCACCTTTAAATCTGGTCAGACGCCGTGTGGGTGACAAACATAAAAAGTGATTGGGCAAAAGTGCAATGGCAAGAATTTCTCACTCAGAGATGCTGTTAGCCTGTTCTATAAATGAGCCTGACTACACTCTAGGCCTGACGTCTGGCCGAACGGACCCCACACTGCCCATGAGCGGTGCCCTTCACCTCAGGGCTTCCTCACCACTGGGCGTGGCAGGCTTCTTCACACGAGTGCCCGGGGACCCTGGTTGTGCTTTTGCTTGTTTTTCAGTTCTTTGGTTGAACTCCCACGCCCATAAGAGGACACAGTGGGGCAGGCGGCTGGCTGTTCAATGTTGGCTCCTTCAGGGATGTGCTTGGCAGCCAGGCACAACTCCCCCATTTCTCTGTGCCACTTTCGTCTCTTGCTGAGGGCCAAACAGCCCGTTCAGTGAGCTGCTGTCCAGCCAGCTGCTCAGATTGTGGCCCGCTGCTGTTAGCTCTGCACACTAGCTTGTTCTCTGGAGAGCAGACCGGGTGGTTTCTCAAGCTGAAGTTTCAAGCAGAATGATGGACACTACCTGAAGGTGTTTTCAAGATTTGAGGCCCTATCGTCTTGGGGGCTCAGCACAGCTCACCAACTCCCTGCTCACTGTCGAGGGCATGGTCTTTCCTGTTCCTGTGCCTACTACTGACTTTGTGCTCATGCATCTCTGATGCCAACAGTCCTTGGTCCAGGGACCTGCGAGTGTCCGTACCCCAGGCTTGTGCTGCCTGTGCTTTGCTTAAGCCAGAACCTGACCTAAGCCGGCCATGCGTCGTGGCCTCCAGACCCATCTGCACTGGCATAATCCAGTGCATAGGGTTTCTCACCACTCATCCCAGACAGACTGTGAGCTGCCCCTGCCCCTGCTGTGGTGTATTCTGTGACAAAGGTATGATGTCCCTGTCTTAGGGGACTAGATTCTTTTCTACACAGGCCCGGTCACTTTGAAAGATGGCTCTGAGATTTTCCTGTTACTGTGTTGCTGCTGGATGACAGCACAGGCCCTGGTCTCAGAGTGCCAACACTTAAAGATGTCTTTAGGAGCAGGACATTACTGACCCCCATCAAGTTACTAAGCCCAGAAAATGAAAAGCATAGTAGCAGCTACACAGTGAGGACAGAGTGACACATGGAGGGCTGCCTGACAGAGGAGGGGCTCTGTGTCCACCGGAACTGATGGGTATACCCTCCTCCAGGAACGTGTCTTCAGAACAGAGGTGGCTGGCTCCTTCCTCTCCTCCATTCCAGCTCCTTTTCATTTCAGGGTCACTCTGGACACCTGCCCTATTAGAATGCAAAGCCTGCAGTTGCAGCCCAGAGAATTTTCAGTCATTTTAGAAAACATCTTGCCAAGGGCTGGCTAGATAAATCAGTGGACTAAAGCACATCTTAGGTAGACGCAGCAACCAGAGTTCAATCCCCGGTGTGCCATGCTGGCCCTGCCCCTGGGGTGCTCTGAGATGGTGATTGAGACTGGGCATGGTAGCATGCACCTGTAACCCCAGTGCTTGGAAGGCTGAAAACAGGAGGATCCCTACAAGTCCGATCTATGTAATGAGACCCTGTACTAAATACATATATATATATATAATCTTGCCAAATAGAGGATGTCATATAAATGCTACATAACAGCAAACAAGAAGTTTCTCATGGTTTAATAGCAAGACTAAACGCTTATTATCAGACATCAGAGGCTGACAACAGGCAGAGACATGGCCTAATAAACAATACCAATCAATGCCCAAGCAAGTGAAAATAAAAAAGAGGGAAAGCCTTTCCCATGGACCAAAGCCTTACACGGAAATACAACGGCTAATGTGCTTGTAAGCAGGGCTCCAGAAGCATCAGGTGCTTCAGTTGTGTTCTGTCTGAGCTGTCTGCGCATAGTTTGGGTGGAGTTTTTGTTATAATGGACAAGGAAAGACTGGTAGTGAGACTAGTCAGCTGGTCTCAACGGCACCAACCTGAAGGTGCCAACATCCGTGGCATCCATCAGCTCTGCTCTCCTCCCTCTCCCTGCACGGGGCCTTCTATTTGGGTCACATTTCTCTGTGGTCATCTGGTGAGAGACCAAGCAGCTGCTCTGGGCTGGTTTTGAGAGTCACATCTAGGAATGAGCATGCCAGGAAGACACCCCACCCACCTCTCCAACCGGTGACATGGTAGGAAGGAGGCTCTGTCAATGAAGAACAAATACAGAAACAAAAGCAACAAAGGACATCATCTCACTGTACTTCTGTCACCCTCTTTCCTTCACGTGGGGCTGAGTGTGTGTGATACTGAGAACAGAGCCCAGGGGCTTTGGCATGCTAGGCAAACACTCTACCCCAAGCTACATCCCCAGCCCTACTGACTGGCTGAATACCTGAGACAGAGTCTCATTAAACTGCTCCGGCTGTCCTTGAGCTTGCTAACCTCCTGTGTTAGGCTCCCAAGCAGCTGGGATCACAGGCATGTGCCACCATGCCTGGCAGGAAATGGTGCTTCTGTCAAGATCGGGCTCCAAATAAATGGAAGAATTTGTTTTGAATTTTGGTGTCTTGTTCTACACACTCCACTACCTGGCCCCACCTCCCTAGGCACATATTAAAAGGCCCTCCAGTGTGCTGTCCTCCACCAGTGACACCTCACAGGCTGTGTCCTCACAGCTTGGTCCCTCCCTCTAGTCCAGGGCTGGTGTATCTCTCTGCCCCTGCTCTTGTCCTTCTGTGTGTCTTTAAGCTCCAAGAGGAGGCAACTTCTGTGTTACACTTCTCTCTTACCCCTGCAATCGTGAGAACACTAACAGGATACACCTTCGGGTGGGTTAAATGCCCATGCTTGACTCTACGTTGCCATCACAAGGTCTCAGAAAGGTAACATTCTGAGGCAGGGAAAGACCTCAGGTCTACTGTACTAGTTTCCCCACTTACAGAGGACAAAATGTGGCCTGTCCCCGGTCACACACTAGCAAACGTCTAGGCAGGGTGGAAGTACAGCATCAGGTTGCTGGTGTCCCTCCAGTATCCTATAGTGGTTTCCCAGGCCAAATAAATGAGAAACCAGCACTAGAGAGCAAGGTAACAGAACCCAGCCCGTGTTGCACAGGCTGCTGTGAGCTGTTTAAATTCTTTGTTGCCAGATAGTTCAGGCAGTCTAAGTGCTTGCCTAGAAAGTGCAAGGACCTGGGTTTGATCCCTGATACCACAGGCCATGTTGGCCCCGGGACCTCAGAGTGCTATGCTGGCCACTAAAACTGGGTGCAGTGACACATGCCTGTAATCCCAGGGCTGGGGAAGCTGAGACAGGAGGATCACTATGAGTCTGAGCTGCACGGCAAGACCCTGTACCACATAAGTAAATAAAAGATTAAAAACAATTAAATTCCTTGTTCTCAGGTGCTGGATTAGTGATGATCTCCAGACTTCCAGGTCTGTATCTGTGCAGGTGACTGCCTACCTACTCTTCTGAATGTGAGGTTCAAACGCAAAGCCTTTCAAAAATGGCAGAGTAGTTGGTGATGCTTCCTAAGTGGCTCTGGCCAAACCCTCAGCCATGGTTTGTGCACACAGATGCAGCCCAGTGAATGCATGAACAGGAGGATTAAACTCTTCTTGTGAACTGTCACTCTGCTGTGTGAGTGCAAGCTGTGTCCTGGGGGAAGTGTGGAAAGGAGAGAATTCCCAGTTCTCAGTGCTTATCTACTAAGTAGGGAAGGCTGTGCTGCCCTTCTCCTCTGCTTTAGAGTTCAATTTGTGATCAGCACTAAATTGATTGTTTGTTTTGGCAAAACCAGGGATTGAACTCAGGCCCTTGCGCTTGCCAGGGAAGCGCTTATTCCACTG
>NDGM010985777.1:0-11512 GCA_002564305.1 Octomys mimax | reverse complement strand
GGAAGGGAGGAGAGGGGTAAAAGAAGAGGACAAGGGGAAAGGGGAGGCCCAGACTCCACCACTGTGCATCCTTCTCACAAGGGTGCTGCCTTCATGCTCCCCAAAAGTGGATGCCTCATATGCCTTCTGAAGGTTCCTCCTGTTTTGAAGTGTGGCACAAAGCCCAAGTAATGAAGCAGGTGATGGGCCTGGGTGTGGTAGCACACATCTGTAGTCCTGGCCACACAGCAGGCTGAGACAGGAAGACCAAAAGTCTGAGTCCAGCTTGGGAAATGCAGTAAAAGCCCGCCTCAAAACGCAATGATGAGGGCGGTGGCTTAGCTCAGTGCTAGCGCTGTACATTTGTGAGGCCACAGGTTCAACCTCAGCACCCCGAAGCCAACAATAAAATAAACAAGTAAATAGAATTCGTAATTAGTGGGCTCAGAAAAGGTCCAGATGCTGAGAAAGGAAAAGCGCATTCTGCAACCGAGGGCACCCCACGGCAGAGCGCGCTCAGCCACCAGGCACGTGGCTTCGCCTGCGTCACACGGGAGCTGCAGTGCTGAGGGGCGTCGGGTCCAAATCTCCTGCTGGATCGAGGACGGTCCACGGGACGCACTGAGCCCCGAAAACTCGCTGAGCAGGACTTGCCTTGGTCTCTTGTCAGCTCCTCTCTGCGACTCCGCTGAGAACCACCTAGCCCGTGGCTGGGGCGGGATCTGGGCGTGTCTGCAGGACTGACACATAGGGCGCCAACTGCCCCGGATGTAAGCCAACCAGCAGGCCTGTAGCCTGGGTGGAAGAAAGGGAAAGAGGCAGGAAGTCTGTCTCTGATCCCTCCAGCGTCCAGCACGGACTGGAGCAGACTGCGGAGAGCTCCAGGCCTGCGAGTTTGGACTGCATCCTCCGCGCACCCTGTCAGGGCACACGCAGCCACTCTGGACTCCTCCGCGGCGACCCGCAGGGGGCCACTGTGAGCGGGCTTGGCAAATCGTCTGTAGTCACCTTAAATCTGTCTCCCTGCCACGACTGGCGCCTGGATGCACCCCCAAGTCCTCCCGCACCCATAGTAGGCTTTGGGGAGGGGACTGAAGAGCACGGGTGTGTGGATCTGAATTAGTCCACTGACTGAGTGTGCACAGCTCTGGATGTGGGTAATGGGAAGGGCCACGCTTGGGTGTGGTGGCACCAACTAATAGGCCACGGGCGGGATGAAGGGGACGAAGACAGCGGCCGCCTGCTGCCCCATGAGCTGCTGCTTCCACCTTTCTACTCTGCCTTGCAGCCAGCTGGTGCTGATGAGCCTCTGCAAGCTGGGGAACAAAGCAGCCTTTCCTCCTTCAACTTCGGGGGCCAGCAACAAGAAGGTAATTGAGGCAGAACCCCGAGCAGTGCCCTCTACATAAGAATACAACTTGAAACACTGGTGCTGCAAACATAGGTTTTTCCCTCAGGGAATCAGGGATTGAACTCAGGCCCTTACGCTTGCCAGGGAAGCGCTTATCCCTCTGAGCCATCTCCCAGCCCCTGCAAACATAATTTACAAAGATACAAAGTCATCTATAATTGCCACCATTCTAGCAATCATTCTATTCTTTATTAAAAGAAAAAAGCTTCAAAAGGGTCCCAGACCAGACCCAAAACTAAATGCTTTACACACATACATGCCAACCTAACTTTTGTAGTATCCTAGAAGCTACACATTCTTATTCATGAATGCTGCTTACGGTGAGCAGGGTGCCTCCAGGTGGCTTGCGGGCATCGGGGCTCGCTTCTGGCCCGAGGGCCCTCAGTCCTGAGCTTGCCTGGGCCACATCCCCGCCACCGGCTGCTCTTCCCACAGCTCCGCTCTTGGCCTCAGTTTCCGTCTAGCATCTGTGCAGGCTGACGTTCACTGGTGCTGCTTCCAGCAGGCTCCCAGCGCCTGCTCTGCGCCCCAGCCAAGGCCGAGCCCTCTGTCCCCACGGCTCTGCCTGGCTCATCGGGGAGCAGCTCCTGCTGGACAGTGACACTCATGGCCCTGCAGAGGCCCAGCAGTGAGGCACCCTCAGACTCAGAGGAGTGAGCCAGCTCTGCAGAAACCAAAACCAGGACCTTTGGTCTCACTGCCTCCTCCTCCTGGGACTGACCCTTTGCACATGCCACTGGTGAGATCAAATCAACTGAAAACTCAATTTTACTCCACCCAGTGCTCTCCTGCTGGGCCCTTGGAGGACACAGACATGGTGGGAAATACAGACCTAAGAGGCCAACAGGAGAGCCTTGGGCTTGCAGAAAAGGAGAGCAAGGGCACAGGGCTAGACCCCAGCTGCAAGACAAGTGTGCAGCCGGCACCAGCGACAGTACACCCATACTTGTAAAGGGGGCTGGGTGGCCAGGGGTGGGCCTTCTGCCCTGATGTGGGCCTTGAAGTCCTGCATGCTCTAAGAAGAGGTACTGAGGGGCGTGGCCTCTGAGTGGCCCCTGATCTGCCCGCCACATGCTGCAGATGCCAGAGAGGAGGCGGTCACAGCCTGACACTTGGCTGAGCATAGCAAGAGCTTACAAGGACCCAGGACTGAGGAGGTGAGGGAGGGGGGCTGGCAAGGGCAGGGCCACTAGCCTCTCCAGGTGCCCTAAACATGCAGAACACACAGATACCTGTCGGTACCGCCTTCCTGTGCTGGGAGGAGGTGACAGTGGTGACGGCCTGCAGTTTTGGGCCTGTGGGTACAAATGTGTGATGACAGCCTGGGTGATGTTTTGACCCAGCAACCAGGAAATGTCATGGGCTGGCAGTGCCAGGACTGCTAGGAGCCTCAGAGGATAGCCACCTCTAAATACATCCAAGAGATCTAGTGCAAGGCTTAGGAGCCAGGCCACATTGCACCTTTTGATAAGGCCTCCTCTGTCTGGGTGTGGATGGCTCTCTGTCTTTAGAAACATAGTCTGTCTGCCAGTGCAGACTGGCCAGGGGTGGGTGTCCTGCTGAGGACCACAGGCCCAGGGGCACCAAGGCTCTGACGCAGCATGCTCAGAGCTCTTCAGGGGCATGGCCACATCTCCACACTTGCTGGGGCCCACCACAGGTGCTGGCTCCCACTCTCAAGGCACCTGGGCAGCCTCCCCAAGGTGTACAGCATTCACACTGGCAGCAGGGCCGCCGCAGGCCTGTAAGCATCATCCTCTTGTGTCCAGGACAAAGTCTGTGGATGCTGAAAAGCCTCCCCCTGTTCCTCTGCACCCTAAGAAGCGATTCCCCAGCTGATGCGCTTGCCAAGAGTGCCAGACTGGAACACACTCTGGTACCTATGACCTGCTCAGAGCACCCTCTGCATGGCGCTGGGCACTCAGGTACCAGTGGATCCACTGCTCTCTGGCCAGGTCCACACTGCCCACCCCAGCCAGGGCCGCCTCAGAAGGGGCAGCTCCAGATACCCCTGAGGGCACCGCTTCCACCTTGCCCAGCCGGCTCTTCCTGCAGGCTGTGTGGCACACGAGGCCTGCATGCTAGTGCCCACCACCCAGCTCCCAGTGGGCCAGACACCATCACCTTCCCCTCGCCATGGGACGGAGCTTATTTCCTAATTTCAACCTGAGAAATGTAGGCTGATGAAAGATGTGAGAAAATCAACATCCAGAAAAACAAATTTGGAGCAAAGGTTTTGTTCAGGATCCAACAGTTCTTTGTATTTTGCTCACAGCAAGTCATCGGGTCATGAGGAAAAGAAAACTGGCTCCACTTCGAGGGTGGGGTTAAAGTCCTTACACAATTCCTGGCTTTTGAGCCCAAACACAGACAAAAGCAGGACACTGCCTTTAAGGGGCTAAGATGCATGGGGGACCCTCGGCCCAGCTGGGCAGAGCCAGGTCCGTTGTGCCAGGCAAGGGTGAGGCCTCCTTGGGCCCAGCAGGGGTCTGGAGCCTGCCCAGAAACAGGGCATGCTGCCATGGTAACCGCAGCAGCCATCTCACCAAGGTGCAAGGAAGGACCTCTGCAACTTGCGGTGAATCCCAGCCAGGCTCTGGGGGCTCACTGATGCCTTAGCCTGAGTTATCCGAAGTCTCGGCCCATCCTGCAGGTTCCTGGGTGGTCATGACATCACCAGCCACCGCACTCAGAATGTCTGGGGGCTGGGACACCAGCCCAGCACTTCTGGACCTGGGCTTCCCTTCCACACTGATGCCAGGCTCACCCAGGTGGCCCACACTCAGGCAGGCGCAAGCCGCTGAAGAGAAGACACTGCAGAACACAGCTCCAAGAGCACTCACAAGGTGGGAGACGGATCCCCAAGCACCCCACACTAACGCAGACTACACAGCTGCTTCCTGCCCCTATGCAGGGAACAGCCAGGGCCAGGACACTTGGGTCAGACCACGGAACCGGCCTGCAGAGAGGCCAGGGGGCTGCAACTGGGGCCCTGCCCGGGGCCAGGCGTGCAGGACAGTGGACACCACCACTCCCCCCTTACTACAAAGCGAAGAAATGGCTTTAAATAGAATCTCATCGAATCCCTCCAGACCGAATCTCGCTACAGTAATTGCATCTGTGAGAAGAGAACTGCAAAAGAAATTGGGCCTCCCCGGGCTCAGCTGTAAGTAATGCTTCGGCACCACCCCCGAGAATTCCATCAGGGGCAAGGGCTCACAGCGCAGAGTCAGAGCAGACCCAGGGCCTGAGCCGGCGGGGCTGCCTGCCTGGCACCGCCCCTGCCCAAGCTCAGGCAGTGCGGGCAACTCCAGAGGTGTGGGGGGCTTCACCAGCACCGGCCTCCCCAAGCCTATCAGGCTAACTGAATGAGGCAACTTGTTAGAGAAGTGTCATTAGTCACCCTTGAGAGCAGAGAAGGGACGCTCCATGGACAGGAAGTGCGAGATGGAATTCATGGGGCTGCACCCGCCACATTCGGCTTAATAGGAGCCAAGCAGCGCGGCCGTGATAAACCCGTGACTTCCCAACCTCTCCACAGTAACATGGTGGAGCTGCCGCCTCATGCTTCCAGATTCGCTTTTATTATTCAATTGCCACTGCAGGGCCTGAGCCCCTAGGAGACGGCTGGCACTGATGGGTGATAGCTGAGCAAGCAGAGACCACCCACAGAGGGTACTCCGAGAAGCCCTTGTGCCAGGGCCGGATGGGTGCTGTGCCCACCTGGCCTCCCCGGGTCCTACAGGGCTTCTCATGCTGGTGGCACCCGAGCAAGGGGCCTGGGCCTGGGCAGGTGGGGCCTGGGCAGGGCCTCTCCAGAGCGTGGCCAGGCCTCAGACTGCTCTGGTGCCTCCTGGAGGTGGGCATTGCCCCGAGGGCGTAGGACCCAGGCCTGCTGGACAGAAGCCACATTGGAGCCTGGGCTGGATCCCTGCCGAGAACTCCCCCACGGCTCGGTGCCATCAGTGCAGGGCCCAGGGACTCCTCTCTTGCCGCCCACTTCCACAAACAGAAAGCTTTCTGAGGAAAATTAACTAAGACTGGGCACTGAGGAGGAACCTCAGCAGTGTTCGTGAAGCTGCACCAGCAGGGCCCTCACTGAGAGGGAGCCTGGCTGGAGTTGCTGGCACCGCCTTGCGTCCTGAGCTGGCCCCAGGCTTCCGCTCGATCACCGCCCATGTCCTCCGGCTTTCTTCTCTTCCACACACCACTCCTGCAGCAGCTTCTGGAAGGTAAATCCTAGATGCGAAGCCTCCTCTGCGGCACACCAGAACCCCTGAGAGGCCACCCCCATGCATGCCTGGCCCCACAAGTCACAGGAAGTTTTGTTTGAAGATCTGCCAGGGCCCAGGAATCTGATGTGGCTGTACTCGCAAAGTGAGGTCTGCTTAGTGGTATGGTGGCATCAGCCGTCCTTGTTTTGCCAGGTCCAGTACCTACAGCTGACAGATCATGAAGCTGCCAGCCCCAGCCACATAGTTCAAATGCCAGCTGCCACCACAGGCTGACTGGGCAACTGCAGAGAAAGCACGAGTTTGCTGCTAGCGCTTCAGGCTGGAAACCACCATGGTGACAGCAGTGCCCGGCCTGTGCCATGTGGACAGCTGGGCAGGCGCCTCCCTTTTGCCCGCAGACACCCAGCACAGACAGGCAGCCCTCCATCTGCCAGTGATGGGGCACAGACCCTTCCAGGAGCACTGAAATAAGGAGGCGGGGACCAGAAGTGGTGTGCCAGATGTGAGATTCCCACTGAAGGCTCTTGGGTTGCAGAGAGGCCCCCGAAGCTCGGCAGGTGCACGTGCCCACCACACAGGACGGCAAGATGTGTGGCCTGCAGGAGTGCGCAAGGATGACCTCGCGTTGTGACAGGGCAGTGTTTCTGCACGTCGAGGGCTGGGCTGCCAGAGCTGAGGCGGACCCAGAAGGGCTGCCACTGAGAGGGGGCCAGGCCTACGTGTGCACCATGGCTCCCAGGCCCCCTCTGAGCTGCGCACGCTGCAGCAAAGCACGCTGCAGAGGACAGGAAGAGCGCCCTCAGCACTCTTACAAGATGCTGCAGGCCGTGGGCCCATCACAACTGTCCTGTGGGTTACAGCATGGCGTCTGCTCAGGCCCCATGACCTCTCTCTGGGGTGGGCCCTGCATGGACCCCGCACCCTCCTGACAGTGTGGCTTCGCGTGCTGCGCCATCAAGTCCTGTCCCTATACACCCAGCCTGTGCGCCACTCCTCACCTGAGGTGGATGTGACCGGCCCAGCCAGGGGCACTCTTCCTTGCACACCCCAACTCACTGAACTGAACTGAGAGGGTGGCACAAGCCTGAATCATGTTTAACACACAGCATTTTGGCCAAGGAAGGGCTTGTTTGGAAGACAGCATCTTGCCAGCATCTCACATGCTGTAAAAGCAAGAGCCCCTTCTCCGCCTTCGTTACCAGTCACAGACGCTGGAGGCCCCCACAACTGCACAGCTTCACATGGGGCCACTAACACGGGAGGTCGGACGAGCAGCGGTGCTTTCCTCCCACCTCGACTCCTGCGGGTGGATGCTGACCTGCAGGCAGCCCAGGGCTGCCGACTGGAACTGCACGCGTGCCTGCTTGTGCCAGTGTCCTCACAGATGTCCAGGATCACAGACTCAGCGTGACTCTGAGGGATCGCACACCGCACCCAGGGACAGGCACCACCCACAGGCAGTGTGGAAGGGGAGGGAGAGGCAGTGGATGCTGGGGTCGGCTTCACCCCCTCCCGTTTTCTCTGCCACACACCTGCCAGAGGCCCTGAGACTCCTCCTCACAGGGGCTGGGTGCTCAGGATCGGCCATGCTCCCACCCTACCCGATCCTAAGCCCCCAGCCCCTGTGAGGAGGAGTCTCTGCCATGTTTGGCCTGATACTCTGTGGGTGAACGGAGCTGGGCCACGCTCACCCCGCCCCACTGTGTTTTCTTGCCCTGCATGGCTATGGGACACTTTCCCTGGAAGCAGAGCCCCAGCCACTGAGGAAGCCCAAAGATGAGAGGCTGCCAGCCAGGAAGGAGGCTGGCCTGGCTGCTGTGCTGGTCAGCATCCCACGAGGGTCAAGGTGCACGACACGCGCATTCACAGGGGGCAGGGAGGGTTGTTTGGGCTCACAGTGGTGGAGGCTTCCGTCTACACTCTGTGCTCCGAGGCAGAAACTGTGGAAAGGCAAGGCGGAGCTTGGCTGCTCACCTTGAGGCCACGTGGAGGCACAGCAAGACCACCATGGAAGAGGAGGGGGACCAGATGTGGTCCTGTGGTCTCACTTCCTGGACGCCTGGTCCCCCCAGAGTGTGTGCCTCAAGCCGATGGCACGGGCAATCGCCACGAATCATCACGCTGACAGTGTCGCCTTGGGTCTCCGTCTGCGTCACCTCTGGCTCGTCAGACCCCAATCTTGGCTCTGTGTTTGCGTCAGGCGGGGTCCTCAGGGCGGCTTCAAGCAGGGCGGCCAGCAGCCACCCCGCCCACCCCAGGGCCCAGTGTGTCCGCAAGGCTTGAGGGTGCACATACTGACCCTCACACCCTGCACTTCTTCTGAGTTCATCTTCCTTCCCAAAGACCTGAGCTGGCGTGTCATTCCTGTGAAAGCCAGGCCTCACAGCGAGCCGAACTAGGAGCCCACTGCGGAGGCAGTGGCTGTGTCCCCTAGGTGTCGCCATCGGCCAGGAGCCCTGTACAGAAGAGGCCAGGCCCAGCTGTGGAAAGGAGTGGCCGCCTCTGCTCAGAGCTTCCTCCGCAGCCTGCTCCGCTGGAGCTGCCTCGCAGAGAGCACAGTGTGCCCAGCTTTGCAGGTCAGGCCAGGCGAGGGCCGGTGCTGGGAGCGGGCCCACGCATCTGTCCATGAGGGTCCCCCAGCTCAGGGAGCTTAGGCGGCTTCTGAACAAAACAGACCAGGTGCGCGGTGCAGTTGTAATGCGGTGAACGAATAGGGTTTTTACATGTACTGCCCTAAAAACATTGCCAGGAAAGCCCCTCAAATACCCCCTGACTTCAATCCCACCACTCCACCCACTCTCTAGCAGCTCTGGAGGCCCCTTCCCGAGTGTTGCTATGGCCTCAATCAATCGAAACCTTGACTTTTCAGGGTGACTGTGACTTGGGGGAAGAGCTGGAAGTCCCAGGGTGCTGACCTGGGGAATGATGTGGGTGAGGGTGCAGCGTCACGCTTCCCGAGCCGCCTTTGTTGTGGCACCCAGCAGGGGCCTTTAGCATGATTTTGATGTCACCTCCTGAGGACACTCAGGCAGGACATGGTCTTTAAAGCTGCTCCAGAGAGTGCCCGGGGCCAGGGCCAAGTGTATGCGAAGCCAGAGGGAGGATTTGAGGGGTCATGCTGATGGGCCTTTGTACCTAGATGTCCCCAAAGACTCATGCAGTCATGGGAGATGCTTTTTCGGAGGTGGATGAATCTAGAGTGTGTGATTGACTGGTGGTGTTGTGCTGGGATTAACAGTGCTGGGATTTAGGCTGGGTTATTGCTGGATTGGCACCACCATAATCCCAGCAGCCTAGAAAGGATGAAAGAGGCTCTCTGTTGCTGCTCTTGCTGTTCGGCTGCAACGAGCTGTTACCCCTCTGCCGTGCCGCCCTGCCTTGGAGCCAACCAGTTATGGGCCTCTACAGACTGAGAGCCAAAAACACTTTTCTCCCTTGCACTCTGGGTGTCAGGGGTTTTGTGTCAAGTATTTTGTCTCAGCAACAAGAGAAAAGCAACTAAGACAGTGCCTGTTACTGTAATGCAATTTAGCTTATTACATGTTTCGATCACCCAAGGTATGCCAACTGCTGCACTTCGGGTGGGGAATCTTCCCCAGCGGCATACATGTTAAAGTTTTTGTCCCCAGCCTACAGTGCCACTGGGAGGTGGTGGAAACTGAGAAGAGGGACCCACGGGAGGCCTTTGGGTCTGTCTCTTTTACTACTTGGACACAAGGTGAGCCGGTTCATGTCACCACCTGCTCTTGCTGTCATGTGCCGTCTCTCTGCTGGCCCAAAGCTAAAGCTAGGGGTAGGAAGTAGCTCCTGTCTTTGTGGGGTGATGGTCCCGGTGTTTCTTTACAGTAAAGGGAAAAGGATGGCCAGCACTAGCACGCAGCACCGTGGTCCCCTGTGCTCTGTACACTGTCCCTTCCCTTCAACTCTCCCGAAAGGTCATGGCCGAATCACGTTTACAAAGATTGTACCCTGTTGGACACTGCTGAGCTCCACACCTTTAAAATATAAGCATGCAAGACCTGTTTGGTTTCCTAGGGTTTCTAAATTTATTTTAAGTTGGGTAATAAGCACTGGGTTTTGGATGCTAACTGGAGTGTACCGTTGAATTATGTATGGGAAGCGCACTGACAGAGTGGCACTGAAGTGTCTGACATACTTTCCTTTTTCCTTTTTTGTACTTTCTCCAAGTGAGATATGTCAAGAAGCAGCTTTCCTGTAATGTGCTTCAAAAATAAATGGAAAAAAAAGAGCTGCAGCAGATGGCTTGGGCGGAATTTGAACAGCGATGGCAGCGTCTTGGAGGACAGCTGGGTGATGTACTCTGCTCAGAAACACGCTTTCTCTGGCCTGGGACAGCCTCAGCTTCCGGCACAGCCGGCCGAGGTTAGGGAGCTGCCGAGCTTCACCCTGCACCCCTTGGGGCTCCAGAGCCACGTGCTCTGCTTGCTGGAAACAGGAGAAGCTCTGAGGACTGATGTTTGCGTCTGAAAGCAGCAGCCAAGTGCTTGGCCACACGGTCACCGGCACTGCAGGAACACAAGTCCTGCTACTCCTAAGCGAAGGCCCTCTGAAGGCTGGGGACTCTGGGGCTTCCCTCATCCTAGATCTGCAGCCCCCCCCCCCCGACAAGCCTTGGAGGCCAGAGACAGAGCCCCCATCAGCAAGAGGAAGTCCTGTCATCAGGGCCCGCAGCTGCACACCAGCAGCCGTGTTCCAGCAGAGATAAGCCCACGGAGCCCACCGCACAGAGTCTGTCCACAGCAACGTGTCACTGATCCTGCCGATGTGCAGAGCCTTCCCTGGCGAGGCACACTGAGGCACAGCCAGTGCAGCACACACTCACGGCTGTGCCCCGTGGCACACTGGCAAAGCCCACAGGCTCCACGCGCAGCAGGAAGGGCAGGTCCCAGCCATGGAGGCACGGGGAGCCACGCGGGGTGAGGGGTGAGGGCCACAGTCCTGTCAGCTCCTGAGCACCCTCCCGTGCATCTCAAGGGGAGCAGAAACGCAGAATGAGAAAAGCCCTGTCCCGTGTGGCTCACAGACGCTGCCAGGGACCACGGCTGTGGAGCCACGCGCCACGCTGGACGGCGGCCACGCTCAGACCCAGCACCCTGAGCCTGGCGCCTCAACGGGGCAGCGCCACCCGCACATCCAAGCCAAGCAGGTGAGAGGAGGGCATAGCAGGGCCATGCGGGCAGCGCCCCAGCAGGGCCTTGACGCATGTCCTGGACGGAGCACGGGGTGTCCTGGCCAGCCCAAAGCAGGAAGCAACATCAAGGGTGCCACGGGAGCCCCCAAAATATAGTTACCTCAAACACTGTTACTTTGTTGGTTTGCTTTATGTTTTATTCTGTTGAAAAGGAGTCTTACCATATTACCCAGACTTGTTTCAAATTCCTGAGCTCAAGTGATTCTCCTGCCTCAGCCTCCCAGGCACTGTGACTACAGGTAGGTGCAGGTCACCATGCACAACTGACACTAGGCCTGGCCTGAGAGTAAACTGTAGGAATTGAGTCTCCAGGGAGAGAATTCAGAGGTCGGTGGTGAGCAGCGGGAGGGAGCCAAGAGCCCTATCCCCACCCATCGCTGTCAGGTCGGAGCAGTCCTGTGCAGGATGACTTCAGGGGCTCTGCCCTCTGCCTCCCTGGGGGAGAGAACATGGGCCACCCCCTGTGGAGGCCCCTGGGGGCTGCAGCAGGCTATGGGGGTACAGTGGACCCCCAAAACAGATGCTGACCTTGGGGACCTGCCCCAAGTCCTCCCACTGACTCCAGTGGTCCCAGCTGCGATCTGATGCAGCCACCAACCCACACAGGAGAGGGGCTGTGTTATGGTTTGTGTCTAGTTGTCCCCCCAAAGCCTCATGCAGTCATAGGGTGGGGAC
>NDGM010985774.1:0-12852 GCA_002564305.1 Octomys mimax | reverse complement strand
CCTCTGACAAGACACTGGGAACAAGGAATGGGGATCGGGTGGCTCAGGGCAACTTGACTATGGCTAGAAAACCTGTTTAGGGTGTAGAAATTGGACTTACTAAGCTTACATGTGACAGCCATCTTGGGACAATAGTAGCCCATTTCTTATGTGTAATGCTGTCAGTTGGTAGAAGTAGGGCTTCTGGCTTTTACTAAACAAGTGTTTCACTCCTTTACTGAGTAATGTTAAGGAGAGAAAGCATGACATTGTAATTTCCAAATCTGTCTTTTCTCCTGAGAAGAAGTTGTGCTTTGTAACGCAGAGGCCTGACTGCCTCGGTCTGAGTCACAGGTCTTCTCTTTACTAGTTGTGTGGAGTTGGCAAACCTCCTAACCAGTCTGTGCCTCAGTTTCTCTATTTGTCAAAAGTGGGTAACACTAGCAGTGACCTCCTCTTGGGCTCCTGTGAGCTGGCATTCAATCAGTGCATAATCACGGATGATTAGAATAGTGCCAGCCAAGCGCTCCTGCTCAATAAATGCGAGCTGCAATTGCTGCAGTAATTCTTTTGGACATGCACGATGGTTCTGGCTTTGTGAAGGATTTCCAGGACAGATCTGATACTGGTTCCCTGTGTGGGTGTCAGTCTAAGAATATTTACAGAAAGCTGTAATTCTAAACCCTGGAGGGCCCCGAGGCATCAGCAAGGACTATGGGAAATTGGTAGAGGACACCAGCGAGTCATTGCTTTCACTTACACGATTATTGCTTCACCAGCCTTTTCCCACCCATCAGTGCAAAACAAATCCATAAAATAATAAGAAACATGCGCGGCTGCTGGGTCCAGAGAGAAGAGCAGAGCAGAGCAGAGCAGAAATCGGCAACAGGCCTGTATGTGCTGCTCAGCCTGCCTTCTTCATGCCCTGGGCTGCCGGCTCCCTCCCCTTCCTCCTGTGACCAAATGAGCAGGCCACAAGTGTACGAACACATGTGTGCATACAGTTCTCTCAGCCATTTAAAGGGGTCCTGCTGGGAAGCTGGCAGGCTGTTTCCTAGCGTCTGATGGGGTGGGTGTTCTAACTCCAGGTCCTGGAGGCAGCCCTGAAGATAGCTGGAGGGCGGTAGGGGCTGGACTGCTGTGGTCTTGAACTGCGAACCTGCTTGTTTAAGCCAGGGCAGGGGAGAGAACCTGGTTCCATTTAGTCCTCCACCCACCTAGCTACATAGCAGTCCATCTGTGGGCCCTGCGCAAGGTACCACACTAACCAACTCTTTCCCACGACAAATATGCCTGACAACATGCTGCTCCTAGGTTTTCAGTGTTCCTAGTGAATTAGTCTTGTCGTGCTGGACAACAGAGCTGGGAATTCAAACCTCTTTTCTTAAGCATCTGTCAGGCACTTTCTCCTCTCACCTGTGTCCAGCTTTCTTCCTGGTAGTAAATGCCACATTAATAGGACATTTTCAACCAGACTGATGGACAGAGTAGTCGCGGAGATGGCAGAGTGCTTGTGAAGGAGCAGCTTCCCAGAAGCAAAGGAGTAGCTGGAGCCTCGACTTTAATTCAGAGTTCATCTGAGTTCATTTCAAATTTATGGAGGAGAGGAGCCTCCACAAGCATCGGACTCAGCAAGCAAAGGGCTTGGTTCTGAGCTGCAGTTCTGCATTCATCTCTGTACTTGGGCGTAAAGCCTCTTTGAGATTGTTTGCTTTTCTTTAAGTTGGGACTGCTGACAATGGCCATCTGTGACATTTGGGGAGACATGTGACAGCTTGGATGTGGAGGTATTTTCTTCACAGAAAGTATAAAACACATGCAAAACGGTCTTTAAGGTTGATGCAAGGATAAGGTTGAAAACAGGACATTCATATGGAATTGTGCAGAGTTCCAAAGGTGACGATGATGGCTAACATAAGCAAACTCTGACTATTCTGTTGCACTCAATATTGGGTATTTTTAGGTAAGAACTAAAAAGGCAAATGAGGGTTTTGGAGCATCTATCTGCGAAAAGGTAAAAGGCCTCTCTTCACAGCACAGAGCTCTACCCTTCTCACTGGCTCTTTGTCAGGAGGGCTATTGCCAGCTCCAGGCCCTTTGGAATCACAGTTGTCCCTGCTGCGCGAAAGGCAGGCTGCTGCGCTTGTGGCCAACTGCTCTTCCTAACAGGTCTTGTTCTTCATAAGGCTGCTTTGCTAACCTCAGGAAGCTCCGAATATTCTCAGATTTCCAGTTGTAAATGAAAAATGCAAGAATTGTCTCCCTTTTATACAGTGCAGTGCTTAAAATAATGAGGTATTCTATCAGCACCTCCCTTCCTGGTTTCTTTGTGCTAAATATAGGACTCAGGGATCCTGCCAGGTGTTAATTAATCTTCATTACTCTCTTGAAAGACATGCAAAAGGCCCGAGGAATGCAAAGCGAGGCTTGGGTGTTTAAACAATCAGGAGACAGACTTATCCAAGGTCACCAAGGGAATAGAAGGAAAAATGGAGCTCCCAGCCCTCTGATCTGGTCCCAAGATCCCCCAGGAGACACACGACTGCATAAATACTTGCATGGACAACGTTTGCAAGAGCAGATGTCTTATCAAGCCTACCACACGACAGGACCCGCCCTTGCCTATCTATTCCTATCTGCTTTTATTATGCTTTGGGGCTCTAGCATGATAAGACCTCCCATATGGTACTTGTATTAACATTAAATAATGGCCATTGTGTTGTGTATACTATCACCATAGAAATATTTACTTAGTTGAACACAGGCACCGGTCAAGCATGGTGTTTGAAAACAAGCTAATCATAAAAACCATTCATGCTCACATCTATTTATAAAATCTGTTTCACTTGTGCCAGTTAAGTGTAGGCTTTGTTCTAAACAAACACACGCAAACCTTCTGCACCCCCAGGAACATGAAAGGCACCCCTCCTCCTCCTCTGCAGCAAACCAGGCCACAGGGAGGGGCCTTGTGTGAAGTGTCAGGCCTGCATCTGGGGCTCAGCTCAGCTCCTGCCCCCTCCCCGGTTGAGTTGGGGGTTTCTGCTGAGCCCTGCTTCCCAGGGTTCTCCTGTCTTCTCTCTGCTCTGACACTGCCTGGGGTCTTTCAGGCTCCTTGTACAACAGGCGTTGAGTGCAAAAGCAGTCAGGGTAGCTAATAACTACAGGCTCTCTTGCTCCACATCTGAGGTCTCTGAGTTGTTGCCCAAAGGGCTTTGCATATAACAGCCTCAGGAAATGCTCAGGTAATTCCACTTACCAGGTACACACCTGAAAGGGAGTCTTCCTTAGTGGACCCTTCCAGGGACTCTGGGTCTGCTGCTCCTGTCACAGCACCTGGAAGGTCGGGGCAGGCGGCACCAGGCAACACTGCCGGGCTGCCCTTAGGCTGTGTGTTAGTAGATGCCAGGGATTTGTGCCAGTGCGTACTCTCAGTTGTATTCAGCGAAGAACAAGAGAACCCGGGCTTGGAAGCCACAGAATTTAAGCCTTTTCCTGCAATTTATTTACCCTCTGGCCTTATGAAAATGATGTCGCTCCTCCGGCCTCCATTGTTTTAGCCTGTACTTTGGAGCTCACAGCAGCACTTGTCGTGCAGAGCTGATGTGAGCACCTTCGGTGGCTGGTGACAGTGCAGGCGAGGGGTGCGCTGCACGCACACAACTGGTGCCACTTTAGCAACTGAGCTGTTTGTTCCTTTTCCATTAGGGTATTCTGAAATGCTACATAAAAGCATGTCATATACGGGGAAAGATGGAGGTGGCCTGACTTTGACATCCAGCTCTGCTACTGAGGGCTGAGTGACTGGGAAAATCCTTCTTCTTTTCTAAAAGTCTATAAAATGCTGACTGTGAACAGTGTTTCCAAACAAGAGACTGGAGATCTCTTTAAAAATATCACAAAACTAATACAACGGATGATATTATTTATATACCTGGCCGTTGGCTGACACAAGCACTTGCTATACGCTGCCATTTAAAAACGGAATGTATCTTTAGTAATCTCAGCCCCATTGATATTTATCTGAGGAGTGGCCATACTGGTTTTGTAGGAGTTTAATTTCTGAGAGAACAGACAATATTAGGTGATTTGTGCTTTGTACAGCTCCTACCAATGGCAGACAGTAAACAGTGGGAGCTCCTGGCCAGACTTTTTATTTGTTTGTTTGTTTCCTTTGTTTTGTTTTACTAGATCCTTCTTGCCATTGACAGTGAACCTGGAAGCCCAAACTGTGAGGCAGATGCCCTTAGAGAAGCTCTGATCAACAGGAGCTCAGGCTGATGTCAGTGCTACTTCGCTCTTCCCTCATCCTGCACTTCTACCACGAAGGCGGAACCACCTGGTCTTCCACCACGAAGGGCAGCTTGCTTTTTTGATAAACAGATAATTGAGCATTTACTGTGGGTAGGCACTGCTCCATGCTGGAGATCTGTCTAGGAACAAAGCTGGTTGCCTTGTGGGCTTTGCAGTGACTACGTGCACTTGGAAACCGCTGGTCCACCTGACAGGAAACATAATCCCCTCTGTCCCCCAGTGCTATGATTCCTGGGCAGATGAGCATGAAGAAGGAAGCTGTCTTGCCTATGTGCTCCTCTCATTTGTCTCTTTTCTCCCCTCAGTCTGTCACCTCCTTATCTACCTTCTGCCACAGTTTTCTAGGGCCAGGAACTAAGTTTGTGCTTGTAGGTAAATGCCTTTCTGTTGCAGGGCTTGGTGCTGCATTGAGAGATGGGTTGGACTCTATTGGCAAGTCCCCTTCCAGCTCTGTAACTGAATCTAATGAACTCTGTCAAAATAATGGCACCTATTTGGCTCAACTATCTCATTGCCACCCCTCATATACTCAAATAAACACTTTGTGGTGCCCTAAAAACAGGCCAAAAGAAACAGGGAGTTCATCTTGAAGCTGTGCTTGCTGGGCAGAGTCTAGTGCTACCCTCTCTCTATAAATGTCAGCACTTCAGACTGGAAAACAGACGCTCAAGGGTGTCCTTGTCTTTAGGGCCATCCTCTGGGCTCTAGGGAGCCCAGCAGCTATGCAGGTCCTCTACTGGCATCGAGAGCTTGCGAAACATAGGTGTTGGAACAAGACAGACAGACAGACAGACAGACAGACAGACAGACAGACAGACACTGTCCCCAGTCAGTCAGACTATCCTGAGCTCATGGCACTCGCTAGATACTTAAGAAGTATTAACTGAATGAATGGAGAGACTGTAATCTGGTTCTTTTTCTCTCCTCTCTTTCCCTCGGTTCTACTTACCATCCACCAGCTGGCTTTGTTTTGGGAAGCAAACAATACTTTGGGTTGATTAATCTGCAGAATAGATGGTGAGTGGGGTGCCGTCGATCACAGCTCCCAAGGGAGCGGCAGGTGCCAGGGTGGGCCGTGCTGTTTCCTTCTGTGCAATATTCCCACCCTCACCCATCCCACAGACCAGCTCGGCCTCTCCACAGTAGGGGGTTCTCAAAGGAAGACGGGGCTTCCGCAAGGAGGCTAGCAGAGAAACTTCAGGCGGGTGACAATGCTCCTAAGACACCCCATTCTGACAAGTGGGGGGCTGTGGGGAGGCAACATTCCTGGCTATGCTTGACTCTCATCTGCTGCCAGGATCGGCTTCTGACTGGATTCTGCACATGCGTACTTGGCTTCCGAGGAGACCTCTCTGGAATGACTTGGCCTAGGAGGGCAGCCTGATCTATAGACCCATGGAGCAGGCACAATGAATGTGAACTGGTTACATTAAGGATTGGGGTTCTGCTTATTGACAGGGTCATGGCCCCTCCTGGTTATGACCCCCAAGGGATCCCTGCATGGAAATGGCATTTGTAACATAACACTAACAATAACACAGGAGAGTCAGCCATGACAGGGCCATCTCTCCTACGGGCTGCAGCTGGCTCCCTGGGATAAATTTAAGAGTCTGGAAGAGGCTCAGCAACAGGAGACAAAGGAACAGGGACCAGAAGTGCAGCTCTGACCACTGGGGTACAGGCAGTAGGAGGACCTTCTCACCCCTACCTCGTGTCACCCCCATATTTCTGGATGCACCTGGGGCCTCAGGAGGAGTCACTCCCTCTTGCCCATCTCTCAGCTGGGGTGCAAGGACCCTCACTGCAGATGGAAGTTACATCCACTCCCCAGTTGTCCATGGCTTGAGAATTATTTATCCCCCCCCCCAACCCTGGTATGGTGGAAATAAGTGGGATAGCTAGAACAAGGGAAAATGCAAGTTCCAAGACTTAAAGATTTTTGAGTCCATAGGCCACCTGGACAAAACTAGAGCACATCAGTTCTTTAGGCTTCTGCTCTTTCTGGAGAAGAATTTGGCAGACTGTGAAGTGTTTCCACGTGGCACAAGGTATCTTAAGGGCACACTGCACTGGAAACTCCCTCTTACAGCATTTTGTTCATGGCTGCTTTTTCTGCCTATTTGGAATGAGAAATCCAAATTCCCTAGGGATCTGATGCAGGAGAAATGTCCGCTTGGCAGATGAATGTAGGGTTTAGAGGATGGCCACACCTCTCCATGGAACCTGGGCCTGTGCTTCACCTCTGATCTACCCAGTGGGAAGGAGGCACCAGTGGGTGGAGCTGCCGGGATAGCCTGGCATGCATTTGGAGGTGATTTCCAGGGGAAATGGTTGTGGACTCTTTTCTCCATCATGCAGTATTGGAGGGTCCATATCTTTGAACTGAGGTGTCATGGACAAGAACAGTGGTTGTTTGTCAGTTTCAGATGCAGCCCTCTTTTTTTTTTTGCAAATCCTTCAGTTCTTCAGTTTCTAGCTCGCTTTCTTCTGCAAGGCCAGTGTTTATTCAAGCGTGTGGCTTTCCCAGAGGCTGTCCCTAGATGCCTGCTCTTTGGCTACTGCACGATCTTGTCCTTTGAGTTTTCACCATGGATGGAGAAGCCCGTGGACTCAACACAATATTTAAAGGATTAAAACATTTCCAAGACAGTGGTCTTGAAATGGCCTTAACACATCTAGCACTGTATTCACACAGGCTACAAAGTTGGCTTGGCCATCTGTCAGCAGGAGCCTTCACTCTCTACCCAGGCTGCATGGACAAAATGAGGAGGCTTCATTCTCTACCTGTTGGCCATCTCACCAATTTCCTGCCTTCAGTGAGAGAAGTCATTTGAATAAGAACTTTCTGGTCTTCTGGTTACTATGGAGAGGTTTGGGGAACAGAATGGGGAACGTTCTGTACTTGATTGGCAGTGCACATACAAGAGGGGATAGCTGGCAATGAAATGCTGCACCTGCAGGCAGAAACAGCGAAATGACACCCACGACTTGGAGGCAGATCTATTTATGTCATCAGGCATTGGTCGGGATCATGCCCAGAATATCAGGCCCTGATCTCTGGTGCTGTAGGGCTTATATGGGATAAACAACCAGGAAGTACAAAGGCAGAATGGCTTGTCAACTAGGGATTCATTTGTACAGTGTGTATTATAGGGACCAGCTATGCATCACAGTAACCAACGGTTTCAAAGACACTGGAGCAACTGGAACTGGAACAGGAGCTGTTACCTGGGCAACTAAGAGGCTGAAGTACCCCAGCTGGGGAGGGCCACTTTCGGTTACAATGTGATTTTTTCACAATTTCGTCTTCAAAATGCATCTCCTTTATATGTACAAACAATGCCCTCCTCAACATTCATTCGCACCTCACTCGTCGGTCTTCCTAACTCACAGGCATGTGTTCTGTCTGCAGACATCTCACCTTGATGAAGCTGTGCCCTGCCTCACAGTGCGCTGCTACATGTGTCATTGTTGCTCACTACTTCATGCCTAGGTCTGATTACCCCTAGGGGTGGCTAACTAACTGGTGGTCAACTTCTTGCCCCAAGCTGAATTGAACTAGCATGGTGCTGAGTGCAGAAGGCCCCACCTGAGGACTGCTGCCAGCAGCATAAAGGCAGAACAGGAAGAAGCTGTCAGAAGGCTGTGAGGGATGCTGTTCCCAGAAGGTATTGGAACTGTCGGAAGCTTCTAATGTTCTTGGGCTCTGCTAGAGGACCTTGTCATGCTGGCTTTCCTAATGAACTCCGGAGGAGTTCTGATCCTCATCTTGAGCATCGCTTCCTGGCTCCAGAGAGGAAGATGGTACACTACTCTGCCTCAGGAAGTTGTCTCATTTGCTTTCGTGCTTGGAACTCAGCATTCCTCATCGCTGGAGGAGTTTGAGACCTCACTGTTGCTGAGGACAGCTATGGTACCTTTGGGGAAGCTCCGGTGCTTACCTTGAGCATTGCTTCCTGGCTCCAGTTTAGAATCCTCAGCCTGCTAGCAAAAATTCTTCGTTCAGCTGGCATAGACTTCCTAGCTTCCGCCACTGACCCTTGGACCTTTCCTGTGCAGATCCGTGAAGCAGAACGGCATAAGACTTTGTCATGGGCTCTAGTCCAGGTGGACTTGTGGGAAGCATTATTGTGAGCTCTAAGCTCTCAGCTGGATCCTTTAGTGGTCAGTGTGTGGATAGTTTTCCTACACTTCTTGCATATGATTCTTGGATGATTCCTTATAAAATAATATTATAAAATACATCCTGTATTACATTGTTCCCCTCCCAAAAGCCCCAAACCACAACCCTGTAAAGCGAGTATGTGGCCTTTCAGAGCAGAAGCTCTCCCCCCGCTCTCTTTCTTTGCTGGCTCAATTCTCAGGCATCGTGTATGCTTTTTCCCAGCACATAAGTAAGCGTGATGGTCACACGAGGGTAGCACCATGGCCTGAAAAGCAGGATTCATGAAGTGCTATAACCAGGGATGTTCTAAATCAGCCAAAGAGGAGAGTCCCAGATTTCTCGTAAGTGATTCAGATATCATTTGCCTGATCTTTGCACGAATCCTGCAAATTTTCTGTTCTCTGCCCCCCATCTTCTCTCTCCTCCCTTTTTGCAAAAGTGGAGACAGAAGCTACCGGAAGTCTCAATTGTCAAGCATTCAAAGCCTTTGCTAACACTTGGCATTTGACGGCGTGTCCCCCTCCCCTTCCTGTGCGCCTCATCTCGCTTGCATGGGCATCAACCTCAGAGATAACCATATCAGGCAGAAGAAATGAAGCTTGTTTCCTTCTAAATTTGCTTCCTCCTACACAGTGTGGCTATACACCCTGGGGTGCACTTTACCCCAGACCTTGCTTTTCTGATTTTTAGGTAGTAAGCTAGACAGGGTAGAAGAGCTCGTATCTTTTCCAGACAAAAATCATGAAAGTTTTAAAGCAGAAAGGACTTGACAAAAAGCCCCTTCTCACACTGTCATTTTATAAATAAAGATAACTGGGGCCCTCACAAAGTTCAATGAATTTACTGAAATCAGAGTTAGCTATAAACAAACCAGGCACTGAAACTCTTAACAAGCTTACTAGTATTAAGACCTAGCCATTCTCTTAATATCTAGTATGATATTCTTCTGCCTTTTAACACAAAAGCTCAGATACGATATTTTTAGCAATAACACTGAAAGTTCGAATGATAAATTTCTCCCGTATTCCCCAGGAGAGTAGAGTAGACTGAATTCTCCCACAAATCCCTCAGGGAAGCACAGCCAGCCTTGTGTTCTGCAGCCTGCCCGGGAGGCTGTCTGGAGGAGCTGCTCCCTGCGTGACTGCCGGGCCTGCAGAGCACAGCATCTGGCTTCTCTCTAGGGTGAGCCTCTGACCAGGTTCTATGTCCCCACGTGGCATTCTCAGGGAAGCCTCACTGCAGCTCCTCTCTCAGAATCCCTGACCCCCCAGGGCGGTAAGGAGCAACTTCCCCGTGATGCCGTGTGCCATGGTGACCGAGGAAAGAGAACTGAGCTGCTGGAGACAGACAGGGTTGGTGTCCCAGGAGAGAGCACCTAGCCTTGCTCGCTCCTGTGTACAGCTTGGGGACATCATCCAAAGCCGAGTGGCCAGAGTGACCTTCAGAAACGCCACTAGGGAAAGTCTTTAGTTCAGGTCTTCAGAGGGTCTGAGAGGAGAATCTAAAGAAATGGCCAACAGTGAAGGTGCGTAGGCAGTGGAAGTGTGCGCAGAGAGACTCTTAGAGGCCTCGCAGCTAGCTCGCCTCGCCTCTGCACTCCACCTCGGGCACACCTGCAGCCTCCTCTGCAAGCCTGCTCTGTGCTTTTGGGGTGCGCTCCTGCCCCACCCCCTGGCCTCCGGGTCCCCCCCGAGGCCAAGATCCTGCCCTTTCTGGTCCACTCCCCTGCCTGTGTGCTTCCCAGAGACAGGGGCCACTTTTCAAAAAGCTATTTTTAGAAGTAGAAACCTCCGAATAAACACAGCACACCAGATGCTGGTGTTTTTCTGGGGCAACTGAGTGGAGGAGCGTTTGTTTAAAGAGCAAGGTGGAGCTGCTAGCCTTGCTGTTCCTGCCCGGGAGTCTGCAGATTGCTAGGCTTTACTCCCTCTAGTGGCGCGATGTAAGAAGACGGGGACTGCCTACCTGGATCCCGCTCCGAAGACCTGGGTGGGCTGAGTTTTTGA
The DNA here is from genome assembly GCA_002564305.1 of Octomys mimax. Lineage (NCBI taxonomy): Eukaryota > Metazoa > Chordata > Mammalia > Rodentia > Octodontidae > Octomys > Octomys mimax. Next base: position 2,391 of record NDGM010985774.1, on the reverse strand, counting down.
CAGAACTCAATTTTACCTTACGTGTATGCTTCTCGTCTGGTGAATAGTAAAGATAGCTTTAAACCTAATTTTATGGGAACAAGAATTAGTTAACAGTAGAGTAATTTCTCTACTTTTTTTTTTTTTGTCGCATGCCTGGAAGGATGGAGAAGTAGTAAAATGTTATTCTGAGCATGAGGCTGCATTTCTAAATGTCTTTGTTTAAAGAAAACCTGCTCCCCAAGCAGAAATGGAACATGATAGAAGACACTGTTAGTTAGGGTACATCTTATAGGTTTTTTGTATTATTGCTTCTCAAATTTAGGGTAAGCCATGCTGCCAGCTGCAGAGAGACCAAGTTCGGGGGAGGAGGTCTCCTGGAGTTTAGTGTTGGGGAAAAGCAAAACGAAAGGTTGCAAAGCTTTTGGTCCTTGGACTTGAGCGCCGAGACTCACATTGCTCGGGGGCACCAAAGGCTGTCCTTCCTCGAAAGTCTCAATCATGTTTCTCATCTTCATATTTCTTGGTAAATTAGGTTCATCCTCCAAAAGGAGACAGAAGGGAGCTGAATGGTTCTCTACAGACCAGGGAATTCTAGGGTCCTCCAAGCTATGGCTGTCTGGCTCCTCTGGCTGGAAGGAACCTGCCCGTGAAAGACTCTTCGCTGGCCTGAAGACTTTAACCCTCCCTTCAGGAAGCTTGTTGGGGTGGAAAACAGCTGAGGGGCGATCACTTAAGATTGTAAATGACTGGGTTTCTCCTACAAACTGGCTGTGGCTTAGTGAGATCTCAGCGATGGAGTAAAACCAAGATGACTATGGATGACAAGAGGAAAAATGGGTGTGGTCCTTGATCAGTTAAGTCATGCTCATATCTCTGGGCCCATTTTGAGTCAGACTTGGTAAATTATGGACTGTTCTCATTCAGGCAACAGAGAGCGTTCTGTGCACCAACGCTTCAGCCCACCAACAACTGGCGCATTGTGAGCACTTTCGCTGAAGGGGCTGCTTGGTTTTCCAGAGTAACTGCCTCTTGTTTGGCTGCCCTGTCACCAGTTTTGCATATTTTTGTTTATAGCTTTTCAAACTTTTCATGTCTGTCAGTGGAGAGTCCAGAATGGCATCGTGCCATGACACGTGAGCACTGCACGATACATCCAGTCCTCCATCGTGGACAGGCACAAGGCGCACGCACGTGCTGATTCCCCTACATGCATGCTTTGTTCTCCTCCTTCAGGAACACAGACAGCAAAGACACACATGGACTCTGGTCCCAAAACAAAGGCCAATCCCTGCAAGAAGCATTGTTTTGAGATGAGACATTAGGAGAGACTTCATTTTATGTTTTCCATTTATACTTTTTTTTTTATTCATACTTTTAACATTTACAGAAAAATTATATTAGGGAGTACTTCTGAAGTATCAAAAGCAGCCAAATTAAATTTTTGCCTTAGAGAACTTCTAGTATATCTAAGGGAAGAACACAAACAGTAAACACAGAAACAAATTCAAAAGAGGACCTTGATAGTGCTAACCAGTGTGAAGGCAAGAAAACAAGGCAGTGAGTGGAAATGACTGGGTCAGGTTTGCCAAGAAGGCCTGAAGGCCGTGAAGCGTTCTAACGCTGGGCTCCGTTCAGCTGATCTTGAATCTCACTAGGTGGAAGAATAATGTTGCTCATGGTGGTGGTGAGAAGGGAGGGGAGGGACGTGATGTAGGCCACGGTTTCAGAAGTCTCCTCTGAGCTGAGTTTTGGGAAAAGGGAAAAGCCATGGAGGAAAAATTTTAGGACATTATTGTAATTATTAAGGGAAAAGATAATAAGAGTCCTGAAATAGGCAGCAGTGGGAATCCAAAAAAAGATATTAATAGGAAAAATCTGTTCACTGTGTCAGCCACTGAAACTGGGCGTCATGGTGCATGCCTATAATTCTAGTGCTAGGGAGGCTGAGACAGGAGGGTCACTACAAGTCTGAGCTGAGGAGCGAGACCTGTATCAAATAAATAAATAAGGGCTGGCCAAATAATTCAGTGGATTAAGGGGCCTGCAAGCAGGTACAGGGGCTCTAGACCTGGACTGAAGTCTGATGAATGCAAGATGCCCAAGGGACAATTTTAATGAGATGTTTTGAAAACAGTTGTAGGCATATTATTGAAGTTATAGATAAAAGTCAGGATGACAAATAGAGGGGCTTGCCCATTAGCTCAGTTGTGTAAGAGCCTGCTCATGCAAATGCAGACAGGAGCAGGATATTTTGGTTCCATTTCCAGCTCCACTTGTCTTACCAGACATGCCTTTCAGGCAGCCTGAGCCACCCCCCGCTCCCCCCAAAAAACCTTTGGGCCAGGAAGATAGCTCAGTAGAATAAGCACTTGCCTGGCAAGAGCAAGGTCCTGAGTTCAATCCCCAGTA
>NDGM010985771.1:0-15466 GCA_002564305.1 Octomys mimax | reverse complement strand
GATATCTTGTCTAAACACTATTAGTTCAAACTTTCTTCTCATTGAACTAAGAGAAAGTAGCTGCATTGCTATAAATTTGCATTTTGTCCTCAGTTTTTAGCTGGTCTTATTCATTTCAATGTGATTGCTTAATTTTTAATTTATTTCACAGCAAAACATTTGAGTCATTACCTTCTCTTGCAGTTTTCTTCAATTTTCTTTTTGTTTTGGACTCCAGTAATTTCGAAATCAAAATCCTCATCGTTCAGCTAATGGAGCTCTGTGGGCTGGTTCTTCTTTCTTTGTTATTTTTCTTCTGGCATCAGATGTACCATCAGACACGGCAGCATTTAGGGTCCAGTACTTGGGAGACACTGAGAAGTTGACCTAACCTCCCTCCTCTGCTTTTTGAAATTCACTGATAAACCATTAGATGGAGTTAGTTCCAGGCACGTGTCTTTGTGTTCTCACTATTTTTCTAAACATTTCTTTGCTGTCATCATTCTGTGTGGCATACCCTTCTGCTGCTGGATAACTTGTGTTGGAAACTCCTGCCTCTCTGCTTCCAGATTTTACAAAGTGAGGAAATTAAAATATCGATGCTGTCAATCATGCAGATTAATAGTCTGGAAAGTTGAATCCATTTCTTAAATTTTATTACATTACTCTTCAAGCATAGTAAAGCAATTCAAATTGCATGTAGTTTTCAATTTATTTAGGGAGAAAAAAAATTGTACTTACAGAAGTCCCTGATTTCTAAGATCTTTTGCTACTCAGAAGGTCAGCCGTGCATGTGCTGCATGGCACCAGGCAGCTTGGAGAGGAGGGTGGAGGTCCTGATCTCTTCCTCCTGCTGGTGTGTGGTCCACGCTGCACACCCATGCTGGCCCTGGCATACTGCAGAAGGAAGCATCCTGCCCCAGGCAGCTGGGTGGCAAAGATTATGAACCAGTATTAACCTGTAACCCATAAGGGACCAGGAGTTGGAGCTAATAAGAAGAGCAGATTCCAGACTCTGTGGAATTGAGTGTGCAGAATAGACATCTGCTTCTGATACCTGAGCTGACAGCTTCACGAGGTCAAAATCGGGCAAGACCCCCCTTCACTGGCTGATTCTCTCTTTCTTCCTGAGGTTGAGCTGACGCACCAGGACAGTACTGAGTCATCCTACCATCATAGTATGCATCATGATGTATATGACAAAACCTCAACACCCCCCACAGCCCCCCACTCTGAAGACCCACCCTGAGAGCCATGGAAAAGGTGACTTATCAGCACAAGAAACTGCAGCTATTGCCATTGTTTTTGTCATGCTTTTGGTGCGTGATTAATTTAATCAGGACAAAGATACTGTTTCCCTTTGTGTTCATGCAGAGGAAAAATACCACCTTGGATCTGTGTCCCTCTCCTCCTAGAGGTAAAGCGATGAAGAGGTTCTCAAAGCTTTCCAGAGAAAGAATGACACTCATTCCATGTTCGGTAACAAAGCTAATCAACTAATGTATTCTTGTCTTTGCATAAAATAAATCACTAGGTATATATCATTAATAAAGACACAGGAAGCCTTTCTTAGTATGTCCAATTATTAAATTAAGAAGCTTACAAGGGGAGGGCAAGCCAATAAAGCTTGAATATGCTAAATGATCATCAGGGCTGGGTGTGATAATTGAAATTTGCTTTGGAGTAATTTCATTAAAAATTCATAAGTAGTCTAGCTTTTCTCTCTGCTCTGGTCAGGACTTAAGTTGGCAAAGGATGCTGAGGGTGTGTACACAAGGCTGACAGTGCAGAGAGCTGGAGGTGGACGACAGTATAAGGAAGACTGGGAAAATGCGGTGGCTGAAAGGCTTTCTTTAGATAGAGCTTTGGTCCCCTTATATACAAGTATGTCTGTCTCTGACATTAATTTTTAATCTGACCATAGAACCTTGCAGATTGTTTTGGTCAATATTTAATTCTTTGCAGTTCTCCTGGATGGATAAGCGCTACAGATCATTTCTCCTCTTAGGATTATGTATTCAATCATCTGGTCAACTCTGTTGAGAAGCCGCATGTGAGAGGAGAGGCATTGATGTTATTCTTCCCTTTCCAAAAATCTGTAAGAAATTTGTTAGCTATAAACACCCAGTGGAGACGGCCTCAGACAAGAGGCTGAGGCATATTCTTTCAGAAAGGAGTCTGATTTTATCTCATGATCATCACTAATTCCTCCATTCATTTTTTTAAAGCTGTGTGTGTTGAGTCTGAGAAACTAGTTAGGATAGGAATACTGCAAACTCTCATGCCTGTTACAGTGTCAACAGCAGCCCATCAGATTTAAAATGCATTTCTCTGAATATATTATCCTTTAAAAAATAAGTCCTTTGTGTCTTCAGGACTATTGGCCCATGTGTTTTTAATCCATTTAGAGTGAACTTACTAAAATGTTTATTTGTAGGAGCTCTTAGAAGTCCAAGAAGCCTTAAGCATTTGATTTCCAGCCATTTGAACCTTTATCTTGAGAGAGGACATCTCCATAAGGGAGGGGCAACCCTGCTGGATTGCTTATGGCTGAGTTTTGCATAAATCTTAATTTCAAAATGTTTTTGATGCATTCTAAAAATTAAATCTTCATGGTTATCCTTGTCTTAATGCTTTAAAGGATCAATTTGCAGTCCCCTAATCTGTAAAAGGATCTAGCCAATTCAACCAGGTGTGCGCATTAATGACACTTAAGAACACACTTACAATTCCATGAAAGACAGAGCTGAAGTCATTTATAAATTTTAAATGGGATTCAAAGTGTTCCAATCTAGATTTGACAGATTGGGACTACATTCAAAATGCCAAAGCATTCCCACGGTTATCCTGTTTAGCAAAGTGTAAATAGTAATTTGCCCCAAATTTGTGTTTTATTAATTTCTTTTGGCTTGACACTATATACCAGAAGAAAGATTTGTAGAAGAATTGGTATTTCCAGGATTTACGGTATAAAATATGAGGAATTAGACTAAATTTTGTCACTATTTTTCTACATACTAAATAAACACTAATATATCACTGTGAAGCACCTTAGAAAGGGTCAGAACATTGGAGCAAAAGACACTCAGTGCTCGTTAGACAAGAAATTCACATAAACTCTACATTTTTTCCTTGGGTTGTTTAATGTTGAGGCCTTCAAACATTTGGGAGGGGCAATGCGCAGAATTCTATGGGGAAATCATTGTCACGGCCATGGTCTTCGTGCAGTTAGCGGAAAGAATAGTACATTGTCCTTCCCAAGCAATCATCGGCGTAACTTTATATGGCCAGATGTTTGGTCAAGAGTTGTTAGATGCTCCTCAGGGCCCAGCTCATTTGCTTGCGAGGAAGCTCTGTTTTCTTTACTTCCTGCCTCCCCACTGCTCAGGACCCTGACCTGCACTTCTCTGTCCATGCCCCTGACTCCCCCCGCCCCATCAGCGGCACCGATACACAGCACGCGGTAAAGTTTCACCCCTTGGCGCCATTTGTCTGCCATGCATGGAAACTGCGCCTGAGCCAGGTTGCTGATCTTCGTATCCATTGGCAGAGGTGAGCTGGGGTCAGGGCACTCTCTTCTGCACCTGTGTATTCTGCGTCTTTACCTCCCCCACCGTCCTAGTCACTTTTGTCTTTGCTGAGACAAATACCCTATACCCTAAGTCAAAGGGGGAAGGTTTCTTTAACTCACAGTTTGTAAAGGTTTGAGCCCATGACCAGCTGGCTCCAACACAGAGCGGCATGGCTGAGGGGAAGCAGCTCATAGCAGGAAGAAGGCAGCAAAGCAAGCAAGGGAGAAGGCAGGCTGCTTTCTGTCCGTTCTATGGCATCCAGGCTACTGAGATTAAGGTAGTGCCAATCCAGCTGATGGACTGATTCTAGCACCCTTAATCCCAGCATGGCACCAGGAATCAGTCACACGATCCAGATTCAGTTATCCCTTGAAAAACCTCACGTGTGACTGCAAAAGGCTTCGAGGGACATGGAGACACAGGCCAGAACACCCAGTCATATTTCCAAATGTTCGCTTCCCTGTTTCCCAATCTAAACCCTGGGGCCACCCCCTGGGGGGACCTGCTGACCCTGCCCCTCCCACAGCCCTGCACTGTGCCTCCCTGCCCTCCTGGCAGTGGGCTCTCCTCCATCTGAGCTCACAGTGCTTCTCTCTCTGCAGCTTCCCACTCTCACTCCATCTGTGCATTTGTCCTGAAGGCTCCACACCTTGTCCTTTTCCTGACTGTGGCCTGCGACGCACGTGCTGCAGCCTCTGTGGCTCACGACGCTGAGCACTGCCAAGTCTGCAGGACACACTTCCATCGACACAGTCCCAAGTCTTCCACAGTGAGGATGTGTTCCCATCCCAGTGTCTGATCACGGGTCATGAGGACAGACGCTGGGTTGCTGAATGACTGTTACAGTCAGACCCGAGGAAGTCAGCCAAGCCGCTTGCTTTCTTCCCATCCAGCTCTGAATGCACAGCACCACTCTGGCGGGACCTTGATGCCCAAGGCTACAGGTCTTCGGATCCAATGCCAGTGCAAGGCAGAATGAGAGGCACCTGGGTTAGAGGCGTCTGACCGCAGCGCGGGGCCTCTGCAGTCGGGGATGTCTGAGCTTTTGAATACTGGGAGCCTGAGTTGTGAGGGCACTGCTCCAGGGGTCCTCTTCCTGGGCTGCTGTCCCTTCTGCCTGTTCCTGCTCCTGTCCTGTGGGCTCCAGTACATGTAGCCACTTACTGTGAGGTGCACACTGGACAACTTAGGCCACTCCGCTGTAGCAGATTGATTGTGCTTTGGGTCCCCCTGAAGTCGAGTGAGACGACACCCTTCCCGGCACACCTCACCTAGAGCTGAAGCAGAGGGTGAACACCCATGGCCATGCTTCTGGATGCAAAGGGCCACTCCTTTAACAAGGCTGCAGTGGTTGCCAGCGACAGGCAGGAGGCCTCTGCCCGTGAGGTTTTGCTGCCTGCTGGACTGCTTCCTCTGAAAGCCCTGGCCTGCTTTGCATTGGTGTCTTCAGCAGAGATTTTCCAGGGCTTGAATCTGACTCTGAAGGACAGCGTGTCCGTGCGTGCGCTTGTGCGTGTGCGCTGTCTGCTTCTCCCCCGGCCGCTGGCCCCGTACTCCAGGTTCCTGCTCCTCCTACACAGCCTACACACAACACAGTTCCTCACATCGGTGCTGCTCTTCCTGCCATCCTGGCGTGGCCTGTGGCACCCGGCCAGGAAGGAAAAGGCTCATTTTTTGAATTCTATTTTCACAAGGGTGCTGAAGAGGGGCTGGGGAGACAGCTCAGTGGAATAAGCGCTTCCCTGGCAAGCGCAAGGGCCTGAGTTCAATCCCGGTTCTGGAAAAAAAAAAGTACTAAAGCCTCTGTATTCTGCCAGTTGGACCCCACACCCCACCCAGTGCGTCTGCATCCTCCGGGACCAAGTGGGCACCCCAGCCTTGTGTCCCCATGGCTGAGTCCTGTGCCCACTCTTGCCCCAACATCAGCTGCTCCTTTATCTCTTCTTCCCCTTCTACCTCAGCTCCTGGCTCATCCTCTCTTTCCTATTTTTCCTTCTGATCACACCAAAGACCATAACATCCAAACGGCACCACAGCCCTGGTTCTCACATGCCTTCTAGAAGCATCTGTGGTGTCTCTCCCACCAGTCTCAGTGACCTATCTACCCGTGTGTGTCAGTGTGTGCACCACTCAAAGCTGCACACAGTCGGGTCCAGGGAACCTGGGGGCCAGGTCACTCTCTAAGCAATGATTTGGCCTGTAAACCCTAAGAATTTAACCAATATTTTTTTTGATGTCATGGGTTATTGCAGTTAGATGCTGAAGATTTGTCATCGAGCTTAATGGTTGTTTCCGTTTTTGCTCATATAGTCTTAATAAAACCACACCATGTATGACAGTTTGAATGATTTTAGTGTTGTTGGACAGCGGGCAGACATTTTCCAAAGACTAACAGCTGAGGAGCACCTATGCTCCGCTCTTCCGTTCTGCATTGGTTTGCTCAGGTCAGAGTCCCAGACAGTCCGTCATGTGTCGCAGGCAGCTCTGGGCCAACAGGGCTTCTGCACGAAAGCCTTCCTGGAACACAGCCTGCGGCTCATCAGGCAGGCTCAGATTTCTCAACAGTCGAAGAATTTCTAGAGGTGCAGTTCAGTTTTGCAGAGAAGTTTTAAGCTACTTGTACAGTAAGGAAGCGCCATGTTTGCCACCATAAAGCCATCCAGGGGAACCTGAGGTCAAGAGGGAAAGGCTGAGGGAGAGCTGGCGGGCTGCATGCCTGGGCTCCAGTTCTAGGTGTCCCTGGGACACCTTCAGGTACCTGCTGCAATCTCATGGGCAGTCAGTGGGGACAAGGCCCATTCTGTGATAGTACAGACAAGAGCCACTGGCCAGGAAAGAGACTTTGTTCTGAGAGGGGAGGTAGGTTTCAGGCTCCACAGATTTAAGTAACTAAAGACCAGCAGAAAGCCAGGAAGGAAGGGACCTCCCAAAGATGTGCCTAATGGCAGAGCTGTCCCCAAGCTCTGCCAGGACCCCCTGTGTGTGGCTGCCACCACTCCTGCACAGAGAGCTCTTCTATAAGGACAGCTGCCTGCAGTACAAGTTCACCTTGGTAGTTACCTTGTAGTCACTCTGCTTCTGAGGTATTGGGGATCAAACCTGGGGCCACACATGCTAGGCAAGTGCCTACTGAGCTACACAGCCAGCATTTTAAATTTTATTTTACGCGGAGGCAGGGGCTCCCTTAGCTGCCCATGTTGGCTGGAATGTGCAATCCTCTTGCCTCAGCCTCCCTGATGGCCGAGATATTGGGCAAATGTCACCAATACCAAGGTATAATCTTCTAGCCAGGCTTTATCCTTCCACAGAATCGTGATGATCTTCCTCATTTGTCCCTGAGAAACTCCCCCAGGCCCCAACCTCGAGACAGAGGCACCAAGTCAGGGAATGCTTTCTCATCCATCTTGTCACCACACAGAAGCAGCTTGGAGCCTGCTGCCTCGGGGCAGCCTTGAGAGCCTTCAGCAAGAGTGCTGCACTAGCTAGGGAGACTTCATATCACCTTCTCCGCTGGCCCCCCTGCTTCCACGGGCTTGTGCGCACCCTGAATGTGGTCCCCTCCCTGCCCCCCCCCCAAATGCTGTAACAAAAACTTTGATGGTTTTGTGGTCTGAGTAGAAATAACTTGTAGCTGAAATCTTTAATTTGATGTTCTACAAGGACAATGTAACTTCGGTTTGTGAAATTTTCAAGAGCTTGTAAACTCGTTTCCTAACGACTCATCTCTCCTTTATTTTTTTATTGGCACTCATTAAATAGATTTCATGAAATTCTGGTCTGAGCAATACTTGATTAGCATGTGGAGATGCTCATGGTATACGAAGGGCATGCTGGAAAAACAAAGTTGGAAACGGCTAAAGTTCATTTTATAAATAAGAACTGGAAGATTCTCGGGGTCTTTATCTGGACACAACAGGCTCCTGAGTTCAGGGTGTCCACTGGCTTGGCTGCTGGGGAGCCGGCCCCACAGATCCCAGCACAGAGGACGGAGCTGCCCAGCCCCGTCTCTCACCTCTCACTGCAACTCCCCAAGGGGCTCAGAGAGGACAGATTTGCTAAACTTTTCACTCAGGCTTGAGCACCAGTCCCTCCCTTTGGGGTCATTCAGCCCTCAACTTCAGATTTGCTGGGATTTGTCTGCCTTTCCTTTTTCTTCCAATTGTTTTGCTTCTTTTTAAAACAGGGGTGTATTCTTTTTATGACAAGGGGAACTAAATCCCGACTTACTGTCTGGGTTGCATGGCTAGCCCCACTCATGGAAAACAAGCCCAGGTTCAGTGGCATGCAGCTCATGTCATGAACAGCAATCCCTTCTTGGAGAAACTGAGGCAGAAGGACTTGGGCAACTGCAGTGAACCATGGCGGGAGGGACAGCTGAATGGTGAACTTGAAAGGAGAGCTCCTGCAGACCCTGAGTGTTTTTAAGGCGCCTCACAGACACCTAAGGAGGGAGAGGTGGGAACTGTCAGCTCTTCCATTGTCATGCTGAGGGCTGAGGTATGGTGTGGAGGACACAAGACCAAGGCTGTGCAGAGGGAAAGAGGGGTACCAGGAGGAGAACGACAGAGAAAGGCAGCAAGGAGGGAAAGTGTGGCTGGGGCAGTGGGAAGCTGTCACAAAATCAGACAGTTCAACTGCACAGCAATAAAGAATAAAATTGAGACAAAGATATAGCTCAGTGGCATAAATACCTGCCTGGCAAGTGTAAGGTCCCAAGTTCGATCCCTGGTACTGGAAAAAAAAAAAAAAAGATACATTTGAGTCATTTGTAGGAAAATAGGTAGATCTTGACACCGTAGAGCTAAGTGAAATATGTTAGACACAGAAAGGTGAATATCACGTGGTTCCTCTGATATAAGAAGTCCAAACTATTAATAATTATTAGAGCCAAATAAAAGTCAGAGGTAGAAGACAGGGAGGTGGAGTCTGTGGAAAGGGGAGGTGTGTGAGGAGGAAAAGAAAGGGGGAAGGCACTACTATGACCCAGGTGCCCCAGGGGTAGGTCAGTAGTATTGTGTGGGAGAAACACAACAACAACAATAAAGAATTTGAATTCCAACCTAAGCATCAGGTGACTAAGAAAGACAAAGAACACCAGGCAGAGAGCAGCTGCAGCTCCACAGCTGAGGGGTCTGGGAGGCAGACCTGACGCTTCACCAACACGGCTCTTCCTGCCTGTGGCCCCCTGGCTCTCAGAGCATCTCACTAGTAGAACTCTTCAAAGCAACATTGAGTGGCTACTCTTTCAACTGTGCCATATCATTTAATTATTCCCTTATTTTTGTATTCTAATCTGAAATTCCCACTAAAAGTAACTTAATAATGAACATTTTGACTAGAAATCCTTCTCTGATTATTCCCATTGAGTATATTTCCAGACCCGAAATTATAGACCAAAGAATGTGAATGTGTCTACTTTTTGACACATTGCTAAACTCTAACACAGAAATGTTGGATCAATTCATGCGAACACTAATGATTGCCCAAAGATGTTGTTTTGTCAAGCCTTTTCAGTATTATGATAATGTGTATACTATATTAATTTGATGTATTGAAAGCTGTATTATTTTGTCATGTTATTTTATTATTGATGAATGTCAACTAATTTTAAACTTACCTTATGTTCTCCATTTTTCAGTGAGAAATTTACGACGGTCACAGGCGACCTTTTGGGATTTTTTGTGTTAACATTTCCTGTTGTCATTTTTACAGAGTTTTGGACAGTTAGCATTTTCTTTTTAGTGTTAGTGTTGTCGTGTAGACAGTTTAAATGGAGTGCTTTTCAGCTCTGAGACATAGTTCAGGGATTCTTCTTTAAAACACATTTCTTCATGAGATAATTTTTTAGTGCTAATTTCCTTTTGCTCGTGGGATTCGATTTTTACAGATGTCCCTGTAATCTAATTGAGTTTACTTGGGCTGTTTGTTTTCCAAGGCAAAGCTCTATGTTACAGAACAAAGCCTCCTGACTGAGTGCATTTGTGACATCAGGCTCGAGGGAAAGGATCACCCTTGCTGTTGTAGCGTTCTCATCACTCCTGCTTACTCTCCGTGCTCTGCTTAGCCGAGTCTACCTTGGATCCTCCAGCCTTGTTCCCTTGCAGACTCTGGTCACCAATTGAAAACCCACATGTTTAGTTCTTTCCTTGGGTTCCAATTCCTGGCAAGCAGAGTACACCTAAATTGCAGTTTGTGAATTATTCCTGGGATCAAAAACACTCTTCCCACTGGCCTGAGACTGTTTCCTGTAACCCTGGCCCATGTTCAGAGGTGGCTGCCTGGTCAAATGCACCTTCTCAGCACAAGCAGCGGAGTCAATAAGTTAATGGCAGGGATCAATGGGAGAGATTTGGAGGAGCTCTTAATTAAAGCAACAACTGCGATACAAATTAAGTTCCCGATGTATTGATGGGCACAGGGCATGCGGTGGACAGGCAGAGGAGGGGCCGGGCTCCCTCCCTCCTCCAGACCCCATGGGGTGGCGAATCTATGCAGAGTCACAGAGGATGAAGCTTCCAGTATCGTGGGCTACCTTTCCCCACTTGCAACCCAGGCAGGTCTTGATCAATGACTCACATTCTTTCTCTTTCTTTTGCACTTTCTTGGTTAGTCTGGGTCTGACCTATCAAACTAGTCAGTAACACAGTGGGTCTGCAATGGAACATCATAAGGTAAATGTTTTCTTCTCATTCTGTGGTGGTTGTCCCAAGAAGCCAGGAAGCACCGAGCAGCATACGGGCTCTAAGTAGCTCTTACCATTCTTAATTAAAGAGAGTAGTAGGTACCACAGTAGTCTCTTCTCTCTGAATGTCTCATGGAGAGGGTGCATGGCTGAGAGGAGGAATATTTAACATTGGGAAGGAAACAGAGATTTGAAGGGCTTGGGATGTGGAGAGGAGCTGGGGTATGACACAGGGAAGGGGTAAAGACCTGAAGGGAATGCTGCTCTGGCCCTGCAGTGTCCTCCTCAGCAAGGGCACAGCCTTGACGCCTGCATCTCGCACCCCAAAGGGGAAGGACTCCGCAGCACCTAGAGTCTGTCCTTCTCTGTCTGGTTGCAGGCATTCTCAGAATGCTCAAGGCTGGGATGCACAGCTCAGCTAGCCCTGCTGTCTACCTATGACCATATAGGGCTCCAGGACATCTCAGACATCACTGTCCTTGGACATGCAAGTGGCACAGGCCTGAGTGGCCGGTACCCAGGTGTGAGTTGATACTTTCTATGGGAACAAGAAAGGGAAAACCTGCCACTGTCGCTGGCTCACACAGGTGTTTGGGCAAGAGAAGTGGAGACCTTTGCATGAAAGGGAGGATTCAAAACAAGCACATAGGATCATACATGTGCATAGGTATATACATATGTGTGTGCATGATCTTGTATGGTGTGTGTGTGTATGTGTGTGTATTTCTATAAATGTTTACACGTGTGTGTGTGTGTGTGTGTGTGTGTGTGTGCATGCACATGGATGTGTGCTAGGGCTCAGTCTCAGGGGATCCTGGTTGCAATGCATCACCATCCCTCCAGAAGTGTTTTCTATTTATCTTATTTTGGTACCCAGGATCCAACTCAGAACCTTGCCCTTGCCAGGCAGACAGGTGCCTATGCTGTTGAGCTGTCTCTCAGCCCTCCAAAACTATGCTCTAAAACCACATGCAGTGAAGTCAGCATCAGCAGAGATGGCCCTGAGGGCAGCCACTCTCTCCCTGGAGAGGGACCTGTAGCAGTGATCCCATATTTATTATGGCACCACTGGTGGTGGCAGGTGTGGACTCCTCACTCGTCCCTCCCAGTGCACTGCGGCACTCCCAGCAGAACTGTCAGGTGTGGGCACCCTTTCCCCACACCCTCGTGCAGGCAGGTGGAATGGATGCCAGCCTACATTCAGATCCAATCCTGCTCTTCTCCCAGGGACACGGGAGACAGTGGCTGCACAGCCACCTGCCCTGCACCGTTTGTTCATGTGTTTTTCTAAGCATTCTAAGATCTGTAGCACAGCTCATTTGAGGTTTGTAGCAACCTGAAGCAGTGGCAACTCTCTCCTTGACTTCCTGCTGCCCCAGGTGCTGCTGGAGCACAGAGGATGAACACTTCTCTGCACGTGCAGGTCCAGGGCCTCCCAGAGCCCCCGCTGCGCAGACTGCAGCATGCAAGGCCAATGTGCACGGTGCCCCAGGGAGGCTGCCTGCCACACGGGGCTTCTGTGCACCCAGACAGGGGGCAGAGCCGATGTGGGATGCAGCAGCTGGAGGGATGCACGGTGGCCACATGGTGAGCAGCAGGAGCAGCCCATGCATCCGGTCAGACGAGAGCTGCTGTGCTGGGCTTCTCCCCAGCCTGAGAGAGAGGCTGCACTCCCACAAGCTCCCTCCCAAGTGCAGATTCTATTCAACTCAGCCATTCACTTCCCAAGTAGTTTAAGATAGAGTTAAAAACGCCACATCCCTGTGATCCACTCACACCCGCAGCAGCACAACCGTAACAGCTGACTCCTGGAAGCAGCCTTTCTGTCCATCAACTGAAGAAATGTCTCTATATCCAAAGGAGTACTACTCTGCCAGGAAGAAGGGTAACTTGAGTCATCTCTAGGGGAATGGATCGAATGGATGCCCCTGGAGACATAATGTTAACTGACACGAGTAAATCAGACATAGAAGTTTAAATATTGAATAACTGCTCTCTTATTGAATCCAAAATTACAAATAACAAAAAAGGACAAACAGTAGGAAATGGGGAGATAGGTAGTTTGCAAAAGGGAGAGGGATGAAGAGGTGGAGGGAAAAGAGAGGGGAAAGGAGGAAGAGTCGGGATGTGTTATGTACACGTGCCTCTCCGTGCCATGAAGGATGAGAATGCTATCACTACAAAGTTGTACTAAAAAGAAAAAAAAAATTAGGAAGAGAAAGATCGGGAGAGCCTGGGCCCATTCCATCTGCCACAGTCCGACGTGCACACAGGTGCTCTCATTACTCACGGTCCCACGCTCCCAGGGGAGGCTGAGCACACGGGTAACTGAGTTCCCTGTGAACACTGAACAGAAGGCTTCTGGCTCCAGATGCATTTGCTGAGCTCTTCCTGTCTGCCTGGCCGTTGTCTATGTGGTGCTGTATCAACAAATCGTGTGATGGTCACTGTGCCTGAGTGCTGGCTGCTCTGAGCACAACTCTGTCACCTCACTCAGTCCGTGATGACATTCCAACTCGGCACACCACTGGATGTAGCAGGGCCACTCCTTGCCTTGCTAGGTGTGGGATGGAAATGGATGCCCTGCAAGGCCCCCAGAGGGCCCCTGCTGCTTTCCCTTGTTGCTACTGGGGCCTCATGCGGGTGAGATTCCGGCTCACTCATGGCTGCAGAGAGCCCCAGCCCAGAGCCAGGGCAGCCATGGCAGTGGTGTCCAAGGGACAACTGCTTTGCAACAGCCCCAAGGCTCAGGCTGGAGGGACCGTGGAGACGCTATTCCATGGTGACCGTGACGGGCTGGAGGAGCAGCTCTGAGCACCTTGTCATTATTTCACAACAGGACAGGTAACTGACAGAGTAAATGCTCCGACAGTACCCAGCAAGCAACTGCGCATGATCTGGGGGCACCAGGAAGTGGGTGTGGTTGGGAGCACTCTCCTGGCCCTGGGATGCTGTGGGCAGCTGCTGCTACCTGAGCCAGGTGTGCTGCAGGGGCCCGAGCCGGCTGCTGGCCTGGACAGGAATTCCAGCCTGGCCTGATCCACTACATGTGAGTTTCAGCAAATCATTCCCTTCCTCAGAGCCAAGATTTCCACTATTTAAAATGTGGCTGAGGGCAATAATTGCTACCAGCACTTCCCATAAAGAAAATGTATTTACTCCTATTAGGTTGTATTAATGGCTGTAATTTATGTGTGTGTAAATAAACACACCCAGACTTTGTCAAGCTTGTCCTAAGGAACTTATCATTTAAATGCAAATTGCAATTGCTAGTTTTGCAAATAGTTTGAGAGTGAATAATGGCTGTCAGAGAAATATATATCCCTTCTTATGCACTTGGTCACTTGCAGTAAACCTGCTGTGTGTGCATGTCATTTGTGTTGCCATTAAATGATACTTTTTCTCATGATTCCTGTTTTTGAATGTTGACTGTAATTCAGAATGGTTTAATTAGATGTTAATTCATTTTGGGCCACTTGAGGCCTAGAAGTGCCTTTAGAGAGTGAGTGTGGGTCCCAGATGTCACTGGTGTACGGTTGGTGGCTGGAGGGCGTTGAGAGGCTGCCTGCTCTGAGTCTCAGGGTCTCAGGCTCCATGGAAGGACATATGCCACATTTCCTGAAACCCAGTGTCATGATGGGCAAGTGTCTGACTCCCCTGAGCAGGACAGAAGCACACATCAAGAGAAGAGCCGCCGTAGCTGAATGTTCCTTCTGTCAATCAGTGTCCAAATAAACACAAGCGAAACTCACTATCATGTGCATTTAAGCCACATAAACAGCTTAATAACTCACCCACAGCAGAGTAAGTGAGCAGAGTTCTGGTGGTGATGGGCAACAGCCCTGCTGGCCGGGACAGAACTCACCGTGTTGGTCAATGTTGTCTCTTCCCAAAGGTCTCCATGGAACGTGGTCCTTATGACTTCATGTGGGGCAGGAGTGCAGCAGAGGAGGAAGTCACTGTGCTCTTCTATGCCATGGTACTTGCTTTGCACCCCCGGGCATGCCCACCCTTAAGAGCAGTGTTAGCATGCAGCTGGTCATTGGCTGCCACCAGCAAGTGGGAGCCCTGCCTGGTGTAGAGGCAAAGGTCTTGTTTCCTTCTTTGTGAGCTACTTGGCTAGAAGATGATCACCCCAATCTTGGGTGAAGAAACACAATCAGCATCACTGAGGTCATCCTGAGCCTGATAGCCATGGTCATCTCAATTTTTTTAAGGAATGCTCAATTTCATTAGCAAACATGACAGATTTATTCCTGTAGAGCAATCTGCAAAAGAACTGCATCATAGAGAGCGTGATAGTTAACTGTAGTGTCTAACCCAAATAAGAAATGCCTGCTTGATTGACTTAGCACAGTCCTGGGTGTAGACAGTAGGTTGGCAGAAGAGGGAGGAGCTATGCTAGGTACCAACCAATGGGCTTACAGCCTGGGTGGAACAAAAAGGAAAGGAAGGGCATCTTGTTTCTGCCTTTTCAGAGGAGCACCTGTCTCCACCCTTGCCTTTGGACACCTGTCTCCAGGCTTCCGGTACAGACCCTTCGACTTCCTGATAAGGACTTACTCTGGGCTCTGCAGTGAGCACCAGACCTTGACTTCTTTTGGCCTTTGACTTTTGACCAGATCTTCTAGCTCTCAGGGGACTCTTTAGCTTTTTCCACCCCTGACTCTGCAGATGGCCACTGGAGGTCTATCTTGTAAATGCTTTATACACTGCATGCCATATATGTGTAGGCATTTACATGTATCATATTAAATCTCTTCCTCTAATGAACCCTAATGGATAAATGAATGTAACGATTCATTAATAGCACAATTGCATGCACACACACACACACACACACACACACATACTTCTTTTTATATAATTTTCTTTTATTCTGAAGAGTAAAAACAGGAGCAAGAAAAACAAAAACAAATACAGAAACAGGGTAATATACAACAAAATATATATTATAGATTTTTGAAACAAGAATAGTTGATTAAAATGAATAATTATCTGTTTTTATTGTCAAAACAGTTGCTCAGATTAACAGATATATTTATATTAGATGGGACGTATGATTGAATATTACCGCATGCTTTCAAGAAATCTTAAATTTTTGCTCTTGCCTCTCTTTTTCTTTTTCAAATCACATTGGTAGGACAGTTTCAATAATTAACACATTGCGTACTGGCTTCCTAGTGGTTATTTGTTGTACAAGATGCAGACATGATATCCTATTTACAAACAC
>NDGM010985762.1:0-17472 GCA_002564305.1 Octomys mimax | reverse complement strand
TTTGATTTGAAACTGTCTAATTGCTATTTGTTTATCAATAAAATTATGAAAAAAGAAAGAAAAGAAAAAATAAAAATAAGAAGAAAAAAGATTTATGCACATCTATAAATTTTATGATTATAAAATGAAAAAGGTTTTATCAGATGTCTTTTTAAAAATGAATTCTGTGGCCAAGTGAGTGAAGAGTGAGGATGCAGAGGAGAGTATGGTGAAGTCCAGTAAAGGACAGTCATGAGATAGTTATAAATGAGTTGAGCCTTCTAGAGAAGCACAGTAAGATTGTCAGGCATATTAAATGCCAACAGTGATCTTGAAATTATGAATTCTGAATGGAACCAATAGAGTTTGTTGTGTAAATTTTCTTTCAATGCTCAGATAATTCAGAGCAGGCTCAGAGACAGCAGAGGCTTATCCAGGTGTGTTTTGCTGGCTTATGGCTGGGAAAGAGAGAAGAGTGAGGGGTCTGAGGGTATTTATAAGAACATAACCATAAGGATGGATCCGAGAAGATAGGTGAGACAAGGAAGGAAGTGCTGCAGAGGAGCTGATGATCAAGAGGATATGGACTGGAGTGCAACAGGGGATGGGACAGGTAGAACAGAGTTGGAAATTTGACTTGAAATGAAGCTTCCAGAAGGATTAAGTGTCTGAGGATGACAAGATCCAGGTGTATCCAGGTGTATTCAACAGGGTTTGAATGCAGGAGTCCCTAGAGTTGAGGAGGACAAGGAGCTGAGATCCCAGCATGAATGTTATGTAACTCATGAGGTAGCAGAAATCATAGAGAATGAGAAACACTGAAAAAACAAAAAGACAATGAACCAGAAAAAGAGCTGTGAGCAGATGGAAAGGGAGGACCAGAGAGTAGGAATGGAGGGAAGGACATTTCCCTCAGAACTGCTGAGGAATATCTAGTCACTAATAGGAGGGGGGTAATGAATAGAGAAGGAACAGCAGGATAGCACCGGCTCTGAACGCTGGCTCCTGTGGAGAGTATGATGGAGGCTTCAGTATGCTCAGCAGACAGCTGACAGGTAATGAAGGAGTAGGGAAAAGAACCAGAGAGTTGGATCCACACAAAGCAAAAATTCCAGAATAAAAAGGTCTGGGTGACCCTGAGAAAGGAAGATTTGGGGACATAAAAAGCACTGTCATAAGTAGTGAACAGGAAAGTGTGTCCCTTTCTGTGTCTGCCTAAGTGTAACTCACTCATTCCAGATCCCCCTTATGTAGCAGGCTTCATTTGAAATGGTCTAGCAGTTTGCATTCTGCTTTGCCAACAGAAATGCCAGCTGATGCCAGAGGAGATCACGCATGTCTTCAGAAAGTCCCAAAGATACCAGGGACTCCCCGTAGCCCTACCATCATCCTGCCCAAGCCTCCAGCTTCTTTTGAACCCGCATCTTCCGGAGGCCAGCTCCCCTTCGATCACTATGTCACTGACAGCGATGAGCACCTAGAAGTCTTATTAAATTCCCACAGTCCCTTAGGAAAGGTGAGTGATGTCACCCTTCTCAAAATTGGGAGTGAGGAGCCACCTTTTGATGGGATCATGGATGGCTTTTCTGGGAAGGCAGCTGAAGACATCTTCAACACACATGAGATCCTGCCGGGCCCCCTTTCTCCAATGCAGACACAGTTCTCACCCTCTTCAGTGGACAGCAGTGGGCTGCAGTTAAGCTTCACTGAGTCTCCTTGGGAAACCATGGAGTGGCTGGACCTCACCCCACCAAACTCCACACCAAGCTTGAGCTCCCTCACCGCCAGTGGCCCCAGCATCTTCAACATTGACTTCCTGGATGTCACTGATCTCAATTTGAATTCCCCCATGGACCTTCACTTACAGCAGTGGTAGAGTGCCTGACACCCACGTGCCAAGGAAGACTAATGGGAATTCCATGGGGGAGAAAACACGGCCATGTACATTTACATTATCAAAGAAGAAGATTGAAAAGAAGCAATGGGGAATTCTGTGCCAATCAACAAAAGCAAATAGGAGTCATATATATATATATATATATATATATATATATATATAATGTATTTACCAACATTCAATAACTGTTAATCATTTCAACAATGCATTCAAAACTATTCTTTCTCAGATTAAGGATGCCAAAGAAAGTACTTTCTCTGCCTTTTTAAATACCAACATTTTTTTCTAGCCCATACTTTTTCTCAGGCATTAGTGGGGCATAAATTCACACTGTAAGCTTCCGGCATGACTTTATTAGACATGCTGTGGGAAGAAAATACTAAAAGTCTTTGGAGAATACAGGGAAGACTGTTCTTCAGAGGTTGCAGAGGACACAGCCACAGCGGAGCTCGCTTCCCATGTCTCCATCAGCTGTCTTTCAAAGCAGCAGCCAGGTCCGGCTTCAGTTAGGGACCCCTTAAGGCAGAACAGAGGGGCAGAACCAATGCATTCCCATAACAGTAAATTCCATATGACGTCCCTCACTGCCCCACCAAGTGGTTCCAGCCCAGGACTTGGTGGTCACTCCTAACAACTAACTTGCATTGAATCTAGAGAACTCCACCTAGAACTATTTTCTTTTCCAACCAGTAGCCCAGACATTCCCATCATCTCCATTCTGATAATAATTGTGCAAGAGGTGAGAACCTTGAACAGGAAGATTTCCTGCCACAGAAGGAGATATCTTGCATTTTCCATCATAATCCCTTTTAATTCCAAAGACTAGAGATAAACAGACCTGGATGTCTCTAGGCAGAAGAAGCTAAATCAGGGATAATTTGGACAGGAGTAGAGAACAACACAGTTTTGCATATTCTAGGAATAAATGCCATGTATTTTTATTACAGGACTGTTATGTATAGAGGTCCAACTTCCTTTGTTTTTTAATTGTGGAAAGAGAGTGTCCACCTCAACAGATCATTCTTCCTCTCTATTTGTCTTTCAAAATAGCAATCCTTTCTTACTCTTCTTTTGACAATTTTTTTTGTCCCAGTATTGAGGGGGAGGACTTCTCAGTTCTAACAAACTGCCATGCTTCTGATAAAGCCATGTTTTTTAGAAAGTTGAAAGCCCATGCTCTCCTGCAGAACTCATTCCTCACATCCACAGTTCACTGCAAAATGAAGTCATAAGAAATTCCTTAGGAAGAAACCGGTGACTTGGTTCCTGGGTCATGAAGCTTGTTCTCTCATTTGATTTATAAGCAATCTTTGATTTTTGTTCCTCTGGGGAAATTGGAAATAATTATATTGCAGGTTTGTGGTGTTGGAAATCATTATAAATATGGATGATATTTACTGGAGAGAGTGTATCTTAGGTCTGGGTATTAAGAAAGCACAGCTGTACATTGAAAAATGATAAAAAAAAAAATGACCATGGTCTAATGAGCATTCCTCATTACCTCTTGTGCCTTGGCAGGGAGTTGTGAAAAAATTCTAATTGTAGGACAGTCTCTTTAAGGCTCACTGTGGCTCCAGTTCACCATTTTATAATGTTGCATGTGTAGAATGTAGCTATTGCTGTTTTTGTTTTTAATTTAACTCACAGAGGCACTGTTTTCTTCTTTTGTAAAAAAAAAAAAAGTTGTTCACTGTGCACTTATACCGAAAATAATCAAAAAATGTTGTGATGTTAGAAGTTCTCTTTCTGAACCAAAAATTTAGAAATCATTCCATTGTTATTGTTAGCTTGTAAAATGTGTGAACATAGAGTAATTTTGGTAACTGCTACTCTGAAAGCTGCCAGATCTTATTCAGGGGATGGATGCATTGATCGATAGACATGTGCATGTTGTAAGTGTGTGTACATGTAAACACATACATATGTATGCTGACATATTCATGTGTGTGCGCATGTGTCCTGAAAATCAGTGTTACAGAGTTCTGTACCAAAACCCTTTAACCCTCAAACTGCTGTGAATGATACCTGACCTTTCTCACTATGAGTTTCTGATTAACCAACCAGACTACACCTTGCCTCTCTGTGTATGACTAAGGGCTGCGCAGCCCAGTGACTCACAGCCACTTGTTTGCAATGAACAGGCTCCTCTTGGCAATGATATGGATGTGAAACAGCAGAAGGGTTTCACCATTAGTTTCTGTCAACAGTAACATAGCCTCTTGCAGAAGAATTTTAAGAGGAATATGAAAATTGCTTTACATTCCTTGATCTGCACTATGCTAGAAATGATATGCCTGGTAAATTTTTATTTTGTGTCTATGTGAGTCATCAGAATCAAAAAGTTAGAGGAAAAAAAATTACCACAAAGATGAAACAATGGGGAAGAGACTTTTTTCTTTTTTTTTTCTTTTTTTTTTTTGTGGAATTGGGGATCAAGCTCAGGCTCTTACACTTGCCAGGCAAGTGTTTATTCCACTGAGCCATCTCCCCAGCCCCTGGAAAGAGACCTTTAATGACACATTCCATGCATTGGTTTATTCCTCGGATGTGATGTTTGAGTTAGGTCTTGACAAAGCTTACTGTCAGCACACTTTCCAGGTACTACAGTATGCTGTCTGTATGTTATTTTCTCCTCTTCCTTTGGAAAACAACCTCACATGGCGTTACTTTTCTGAGAGCTTGGTTTCAGTGTTCATGATTCTCCCCCTTGGGAATTCTATCTGAGGGATTAAGCCTGGTTAGGAAACTCCTGTACTTGGCTAGACTGTGCCTTTTCACTGGGATATTTTTAGGATACTACCCAAGTCTAACATACAAGCCTCACGGCAGACAAAAAAATAGGATGATTCCTCTTTGTGACTGCAAGTCTGCAGAGTTAAAAGAGCAGATCCCTGGGTAACTGGTCTTAGCTTTCTCCCCATCTTTCCACACCCCAGTCACCCTGCATAGCTCTGCTAAGAGTTTCAGGGAGAAAACTGAACATACTTTAGAGGGAATCAAAGAAAACACCTGTTCCCTGTGGATCAGATAATTGGTAATGCACGTTAATTCATCTGTTTGCTCCTAGAGAATTTTACTTTAAATTCTTATTAATAGTTCTAACCCCTTGTAATGATAAATTGGGCATGACCAAGAAGCAGGCAAAAAGATGGCCACTTGCACATGTAATATTCCTTGATCTTAAGGAGGACTACATGTAGTTAAGGCCACTGATGTCCTCATGATGATACAGACAATCAGACCTTTGCAGCTGTTCCTAATGTCACTGCAGCCCACTAGATTCATCCTTACCCAACACAGCCAGAAAACTCAGCCGTTCAAGTGCTCTCTGTAAGCCTGTGCTCATTAATAGCTTCTAGCAATGTTATTGAGATAGCACATGTTCTGTCATAGAGGGTAGAGGATAGAGGATGAGAGAGAGAATGAAGGAAGAAGAGAGGGAGAAGGAAAAGAAAGGAGAAAGGAAGGTTGAGAGGGAAGGAAGGAGAAAGGAAAGGAGGGAGGGAGGGAGGAAGTAAGGGAGAAAGGAAGGAAGAATGGAAGGAATGAAGGAAGGAATAAAGAACAGAAGGAAGAATGGAAGGAAAGAAGGAAGGAAGGAAAAAAGAGGGGAAGAAATAGAATGACCCAACTTCCTAACCTATGACCCTCTCAGGTCAGCCAAGATATGATAGTGAGCCTTTTAGATACCAAGTGCCAAAGTTCAACCCCAAGCTCCTTTTATGTATAGTGAAGTACCAATTGTAATTACACCTGAATATTGAGGTTTTAGTTTAGAATAATAACTCATACATTAACATCTTTTGTCTTAAATGAGAAAAATAGTAACACATGTGCCATAGATTTGCCATCACTGAGCTAGGATGGCACGTTCTAAAATATGAAGGACAAACTTGTAAAGGAGAAGCCCTTCTTAACAAGGCAACGACTGTAGTGGCACATGTGAAAACCAAAGCAGCCTACACTTAAACAGTCAATGCTCCGTGAACTAGCAACCTTATTCTGTTTAAAAACATTTATCTTCAATCTTGGAAAAAATAAAACATTCTTTGGTAAGCACTCCAAACAGTTATTTTCAAAAATTACTTTAAATTTACTCAGCCCTTCTAGAGCTGGTCTGACTGCAAACTCCCACCTCAGATTTACTCACCCAGTAGATAATCGTTTGATGTCTACCACGTGCAATGACCGTATATCATCAGATCTCCAGGACCAAATTGATTCGGCACAAATTATTGAGATGTGAAATGACAAAGGAGTTGTAATCCTTAAAGCAAGAACACTGGGAATTCTCTCAATCCCCAAAGTAGATACTTTTCAGCCACGCTATAAATGGGCCTGCTTTTTCTAGAAGAGATAATAGTGGGTCCCTTTCAGCCAAAAGCTGTCATCCTTGGAAAGATTGCTGTCTTTTTTCTTATGGTCAAATAGTAGCAGTTCATCACTTGGAATTCTATATCTCCCACCATTTAAAACATGTGAGAATTTTAGCATTTGTTTTTATTCCTGGCTACAGAAGTCCTTTGAAAATAAGGGAAATAAATAAATAAATAACATAACATAACATAACATAACAGGCCAGGGAGATAGCTTGGCTGTCTAAGTGCCTTCCTGACAAGCACAAGGACCCAGGTTTGATCCCCAGTACCACCCCCAGAACTCCAGGGGGTGCAGAGCTGGCCACTGAAACTGACATGGTGGCACATGCCTTTAATTCCAGTGCTGGAGAGGCTGAGACAGGAGGAGCACTATGAGTCCAAGCTGTTTAGCGAGATACTGTACCAATTAATTAATTAATTAATTATAAAAAAAAAGAAGAGAAGGTTATAGAAAATATTTTTGTCATACTTTAGCTTCATCATCATAACTAGGTCTCTAGACCAGAGGAGCACTTATGGGGTGGAGGGCAATGTGGAAAAATAGTAGCACACATGCCATAGGTTCACCACCACTGAGCTAGGATGGTGCGTTCTAAAATATGAATGACAAACTTGTAAAGGTGAAGCCCTTCTTAACAATGAAACAATTGTAGTGGCACATATGAAAACCAAAACAGCCT
The DNA here is from genome assembly GCA_002564305.1 of Octomys mimax. Classification (NCBI taxonomy): domain Eukaryota; kingdom Metazoa; phylum Chordata; class Mammalia; order Rodentia; family Octodontidae; genus Octomys; species Octomys mimax. The sequence continues at coordinate 10,537 of NDGM010985762.1, read as the reverse complement.
ACACTTAAACAGTGAGCCTCCCTCCCTTAAGAGAAAAGCTTTGCAATGTAAAGACAGCTTGGCCTCCCTCCACCTTTTCAGGCTTTCATTGCATTTCTCACAGGAGAAGTTCACAAATGCTAGAACATGGCTTGCTATCAGAATGAAAAAACCTGAAGTGGAAGATGTCTAGTTTTCATTTTCCTGTGATTCTAATTATAAACCAACAGGTGGTTCAGGTACTGATATTGCTGATGCTTGATTAAACAGACAGGAGACACAGCTCAGGTCCTGGCACAAGATGGTCCCATAATGCCAAGAGCTAGTTGTGTTTAGAACCCCTGATTAGGTTGAGGCTATCCATGGGGAAATGATTTCAAGACATGGAGAGATTTAAGAAGAATTTGTTGTCATCCACCAGGGATATTGTACTAGGGCCCACTGGACTCGATAACATGAGTAATTTCCCTGCTGATCCTAGGACTCAGTGATTTCCCCTATGGATCAGCACAAAAACCTCCTGGATGTCTCCTGTGCTTTTATTAACAACCTGCTTTGATCATGGACACTGGACACTGGTGGGAGGCACTTCCTATAGATGGTTTAGCTACTCTGGGTATGTAAGGAATAGGAATATAGTAATGAGATTCTGGAATCTATTTAAATGTTTTCCAAAGGAATAAGACCCATACTGTTCCCCAGAGATTAGTTCCTGTGGCCTTACAGTGAGGGCCAGGACAATAGGTTGCTGGGTGCTTAAAATCCTCCCTCAATGAAACACAGATAGGCATGGTGTAAAGAACTGAGAGGTGAGCGTGCAATCTTGCAGGACCCATGTGGTGCATGTCCATGCTGAACTCATTGCTCAACTCTACGTAACAAGAACTAGATGGGGGATACTGGGAAAAGCAAAGAAGCAGTGGCTGCCATACCAAAGTTGGCATGTGTTCTTTTTTTTTTTTTTTAAAAGAAAATGCATATATTTTTAAATAAAATGTTTATTTTAAACAGATGTAAAACTTTCTTTTACTTGACTATATGTATTCAGGCCCAGAGCTATATTCTGTAAATTTCCTTTTAGTTCACAAAACGGTGCCGGTATTACCCCTGTTTTGCAAATGAAGAAACAGGCTCAGAAGTGAAGTCAGTTGCCCAAGATTACTTAACTGGCAGAACAGCAGAGCCAGGACTGATTTTGCCACCTGATCTGAAGCACTGCACACCCTGCCTAAGCTTGCCATTCATCATGCTAATCCAATGAGACATCTTTGCAAAACTGAATTTTTTAAGCTACATTAAAATACACACTTATGCACAAACCATAGCCAATTCAATGTTTTCATCAGTGTAGCAAAGAAAAAAACTAAGCAACATGTTGAATAAATTAGGCATCAACATGACCTGTTAAATATGTGGAGCTTCCCCAGGTAGAACGTAGTTTTTACTCACTTTTCTACCTTAAATATAACTCTGTTAATCGTTTTCTCTTTGCTGACTATGTCATCTTCAAGGAAGAACTAGGATACCATCATATGACCTCTGGACTAAGGATACCATGCTCTGTTTAGATGTGCATTGATCTTTTATAGTTTTGCCTTCCCTAGGTCTTACTGCTTGGTAGGCTCCCCCTTCATCAAGAAACAAGGTTGTGTTTGCCAGAAGCCCATAGTATAGCATAAATAAGTTTCTCACCCCTTAAAAGTCTCAACAGAAAAATTCACACTGGCTTATGGTGGCCATCACAGGTCATGACTATCTCCAAACCCATCTCTGAGGTCATGAAACAAGTATAAACTCTTTCACAGTGCCCAGACCCCCCCCCACACACACACACAGCCCTGAGCTAAGTAGTGTGATTAATGAATTTCATGCACTACCAGCACAGAAAGTAAGTTTTCATAAGGAACCATAAGGGTACTGTTACTGGGGAGGAAGTGGCTCCTGAAAATGCAGAAATAAATTTAAGCTACATAATCCATGCCTTCAAAAAGTTTGCCATCTAATAAGGTCGGAGACAAGTAGGAAATGTAACATCATTGGATAAGCACATGCTGCACAGTAGCAGGAGGCCATGTAGTAGACTTGGTAGAAAGAGAAAAAGAGAACAAGACCATGAAGCCAAGATGTTAATGACAAAGGAGTTAAGTATGCAAACTGCTAAGGAAAAGAGCATTCCAGGTGAGGGAGCAGCCTTGCAGAGAACATGGGGTAACGGATCTGACCCTGTTTGGGGAATGTAAGAAGTTCAGGACAGTTGCAATAGAATAAGGGGGCAGGGATGCTGTTGGTAGAAATGTAGGAGGGAGAAGAAAAGATGTTGGGCACTGTGTTAGTTTTCAAGAGCTGTCACAGCATCAAACTGGTGCCTTAAGCAACAGAAATTTATTATCTCCTGGATCTAGAGGCTGGAAGTTTGAAAACTTGTGTCATAGGATTGATCCCTGTAGAGCGTGAGGAGGCAAAGGTCTATTCCCGGCTTCTCTCAAGGTGGCTGCCCTTGCATGTAGCCTCCCTCCATCTTCACAACACTTGCCCTCTGTGCCTGTCTGTCTCTGAGCCCAAATTTCCCATTTGTAAGGATTCCAATTGTATTGAGTTAGGGATCACCTAAAGATGGCATTTTGATTTTATTAGTCCTGAAAAGCCTATCTCCAAATAAAGCCACATTCTGAGGATCTGGGGATCAGGGCTTTAATGTATGCATTTTGAGGGGAAACAGTTCAATATATAACAGAAGATACAATCATGAAAGGACCTCATGATGTTGAAAAGTAGAAGCTCATCTTTAAACCAGTGACGCACTTCCTTAAACTAGGAAGTGTTGTATTGATCTTCACACTTTAGGAACATGACTCTGGCTATGATATACAGTAAGTGGCAAGGATAAGGGTAGGGCAACACAGAAAACTTTAAAGAATTAGTTCAATCAATCATTGTATCATGTTCTTATTCTATGGATATGTGAATGTAAAGAAAAATGATGAGTGACCAAACACTGGATTTGGGAAACCAAGAAAGTGGGGTGGGGGAGGGGCAAGAACGAAGGCAGTGACTTGAGAGCTTGTTACTTTAACTCAGACAAAAGGCAGACAGTGGCCTCTACTAAGAGACTGGAGGCAGAAATGGAAAGATTAAGGTAGGTAGTTAGCTTTCCATCCACATTCCCTAGGGTTCTCTAGGAGAATAGAATATACATATAAACACACACACACACACACACACACACACGCATACATATTATATGAGTATGTAATAATTATATATATATATATATATAATTAAGAAAGGGGATTTATAAGACAAGATTGAAGGATGAGAGAGGAGACACTCTACAAGACCATCTGCACACTGTAGTACCAAACGACCCAGTAGCTGCTACTTCCGAGAAGCTGGAAGCCTCAAAATGAGAGGAATCAAGGATGCCACACTAGTTTGAGACTGAAGCACTAGAACCTTCCTGGAGAGTCTGTGGTGAGATTTTACACTGAAAGGCTGAGGAAGTTGGAGTCTGATGTCCACAGGCAACTGCAGCAGCAAGAAATCTATCCACTCAACTGAATTGAGCTTAGAAAGATAAACAGATGTCTTCCTTTTTCCTCTTTTGTTCCATCCAGGGTGCAAGCCACCGACACCATCAGGGTGGCTCTTTCCCCCTTCAGTTTACTGGCTTAAGTGCCAATCAGCTCTGCAAACACCTCCACAGACTCCACTAGAAGTGTGCTTTACTAAATAGGTGCATCTTCATCTGGTGAAGTTAGCACTCAAGGTTAACTATCATGCCATTACTGTAACAAAATACTTGAAACATGCTACTTATGAAAAGAAAAATTTTGATTTAGCCCCAAGTTTTGGAAGTTCAAAGTCCAAACAACAAGCAACATAATGTGTATTTTCCAGCTACCCAATGATTATATTACTCTATGGCATGGAATACCTGGTGATCATATCTCAAGTTATGGGGGAGAAAGGTGGGGGTGGGAGATGAGGAGGACATCAGGGAGAGACTGGGAAGAAAGGAGAGAGAAGAGGGAGGGGAGAGAATGGAAAGGGAGAGAAGGGAAGAGAAGAGGAGGATGATTAGAGTCTCACAGTACTCAAGTGCAAGGACTGGGGTTCGATCCCTAGCACCACATGCAATGCCAGTCCTGACCCTGGGGCACGCTGAGCCCACCACCAAGACTGGGCATGGTGGTGCATGCTTGTAATCCCAGCACTGGGGAGGCTGAATACCAGAGGATTGCTATGAGTCTGAGCTGCATAGTGAGATGCTGTACCAAATACATTAAAAAAATTAATAATAAAAATAGAATCCCACAGTCCTCATTAAGAACACTTCCTCAGGGACCTAACTATCTCTCACAAAGGCTATTGGCAAAGGAGAATGGTGGCTGGAAACCCAGTAAGAAAAGTAGAAGAGGGTGACACTCTAACCCCAAAGCAGGAGAGACTTTCAAGAAAATAGAAATCTTTATTTCTGTGTTCCTCTAGAACAAAGACCATAGAATCTTCTTTTGGTTTAATAAAAAGGAAATGGCTGCTAATCAAGATGAAAGCATTTTGCATATAGATAGGAGGCCACATGGGTGCCAACTAAGGAAACAAGAGTAGGCAAAGAGGCAATGAGTCCAAGGATGTCGCTTAAAGCCCGTGACATGTGAGAGGAAGACACATAAGGCCACAGCAGAGAGACTGACATTTTAAAAACTGATTTTCAAGAGGCCAGAGATCTGAGATGCTTAAAATGTTAATGAGAAGTAGTATAGAAAAGAGAGAAAATGATAGAGAATAAATTCCAGGTTGGTCTTCCCTTAGGAAAAAGAAAACTGTTGTGGTGGAAAAGAAGGAAGAAGGTGGGTGTCAATGCAGGTAAGTGTCCAGGTGGTCCAGGTGTGGTGGCAGGGCCATGACAGAGTTCTGAGATGGTTTCTTTTGTTTTATACTAAAAATAAGGTGCTCATCTGTGCAGTGGAAGATGTGTGTGGTGGAAATTTTAATAAAAGGCGCAAAGTGCTGAAGCAAGAGCTGTGGCTAATAGGGAAGAAGGCTGCTTAGAAAACATGCCTAGAGAGTTGGAAATCTGCCTAGAGATCAAATCCTCGGCACAACCTGCTGGGCTTTGCACTAATAGCACCAGTGGCTCAACTGCGCAGACACAGAAGGCAGAGGGCTCAGCTGAGCCAAGTGTGGAAACAGCACAAAAGCCAGGAAACCAAATTGAGTGACTGGGAATGTGACAAAAGAGGGGGTAAAAGGATGAATTATGGGATGTACACTGTATTATCCTTGGGAAAGGAGTTTGGATGTAGAGATCAGGCAAATCAAGAAACTAGAAGTGGAGTAGGTATCGAGATACTGCTACTACTGATGTGATTGTATTATCCTCATTATCACAGTGTGTAAATGAATATCAATGGATATGAACGTCAATCCCTCAGTAGCGGCTCAATGCATACATTAACCTAAATCCAACTTATTTTGTGAAAACATACTATCACCCTCAAGTATCAAGGAAACCTTTGTATCCAGTAAAAGGAAGAGAGATCCCCCATTCCTGACCTTTGTAGTAAAACTGAACCAGAAATGTATATTCTTGGAGACAAGAGGATCCAATTATAGTCAACAAAATGAGTTGTTTGGAAATGGGCCTTGGTGTGTCCCGAGCTGCAAGTTGGGAAATTGATATTGAAGTTGCAAAGAGGGAGGTTTGAGGACCTCCCAACCATTACAGCCAGCAGGTGAATATGTGGTCCCATAGTTCTCTGATATCCTACTCAAGCAAATGTCTCCTGCCAGAGTAAGCAGTAGTAGAGATCTGTTAGTCAGGGCATGACCTTGTGGAATGAAGTGTTAAATCCTGTTGTCTACCTGCTCTCCTAAGCCCAGGCAGGATCTGAGCCCTCCACATTTCTGCTGTATATTAAATTACTAAGGTTCACATAACCACTTTCAGGGATTGGCAAGGATGTATTCCTTTCAGAGTGACCACGTAGTTTGTCAAGTAGAGCACAACATGTCTGTGGAGGACAAGTGGTAAAGCTAACAGGTAGACAAGACAACACACATACCAAGGACTTTACTAGGTAAACCAGTGCTATGGCTTCAGTAAATGTAAGCCTACCCCTCTCTTATACTTCGTATACCTTCAGATGTTGAACTGATATGTGGAAAGGGCCTACGTCATTAGTTGTATCACTTTCTGGCATTAAGATAACTTAAGTAGCAACTTCATCCTTGCCTGACACCAGGTCTTCTTTAGATACAACCTACTTCTCCCAGAAACATCTCTTCTATTTTAAATCTTAAGCCAAGATCTTGCCTCTTCTCAAAGTCTTTGCAATCCATATTCAAATAGGCTCACCCTTCTTCAACATTTACTATAATGAGAGGTACTTGGAAAAGCAACCTGTATTGATCTGGGTAGTCGGGGACATGTATACCTGGGACAGTGGAGAACCATTTACATTGCCTTTACATAATTGAGGGAATAACTAAAGCAAAGAAACTCCATAATGATAAAAATCTTCTCTACAACAGAATATTAGCACAGAACACTTACCATGAGGCATCTTCCTACAGTTGCTAACATTTGTTTAATGTATATTATGCAACTTTCCTAGTGGGAAATGAGCAAATTTTACACACAATTTATTTAACTCTCTAAATTATGAACATTAGATCTACTGTAATTACATATTTTTATGTAGGAAAAGTCAAACAATTTGTCTAAGGACAAACATTAAGCGGAAAAAGCCAATTGTGACTAACTATGGTACACATACAATCATGTTCCATAGATTGGTGGGGCAAGAATATCTCCAGGCCAGAGGCCAGTTTCAGAGGACTATTTCTGAATTTCAGATTCTACAGAAAAAGAGCGCCACATGATGACCCAGGTGTGCTTTGGCGATAATTAGCTGAAAGTACACAGATGTGAAAATCACTTGGACGAACAAGGTTTTACACCATCATCACATTGGGTGCCCAGCCATACAGACACCAATAATGTTCAAGATGGGAGTAGGGTGGAGAGTGCCAAAGGAGGGCAATCCAAGCTCAGAATGTGTCAAGGAGTGAAAAAGAACTGGGAAATGCGAAGATGTCAGCAAGAAGAAAGGAGGCAAGTTGTAGGGCTTCACAGTCCCTCAGCCCCATTTCTACTAGAGATTCCTGCAGAGTTCATTCAAACTAGTTGCAGATGTAGGGATCTTTGTCCACCATGGGGCCAAGAGGAAGTTAGGCGTGAAGGAAGCAGAGAAAATTTGGACCAATTAGAAACAGGTCACAGGGCAATATGTGAATGAAAGTACGGGAGACAATACAAGCTCTGTTGAAGCTGTAGCCAGGGAATGTACTTAGAATATCAGAGATAACAGCCATGGTAACGTACCTAGTCACAGGGCTACAGAAAGAATTAGCCCCAGTCAGCTCCTAGCTGATGACAGTGAAGGAGAAGCTGCTCATTGAAAATTAACCACAGCTTGGCTAGATTTGTTTCTGAAGGAGTCCAAGTGTGGTGGGCAGCCATTGGAAAAAAGAGAGGGAGAGAGCAAGAGTTTGGAGATGAAAGAAACACAAATTTGAAATCTATTCTTACTACTTAGACAACTTACAACAAAATGAGCAAACATTCTAGGCTTCTATTTCATCATTGGAAAACTTGATTGAACAATCACATCTATCTCTCAGAATTATGGTACAGATTGTATGGACAATATTTCCAAAGGATTTAGCCTAGTTCTTCACATATAGCAAGCACTGAGAGATCTTATCTCTTATTATTTGCAATTTGCAATGAGAAAGCAAAAGGGCCGTGTTAGAAGAAATACAAGGTGATGGTGGGTATATAGTGGATTCAATCCCATGCTTGGGGAAGTGTAGTAGGGAAAGTTTCCCAGCCATTTAGCACAAGAAAGATGAGACGTCAACAACTTCCATCAGAGGAACTCATGCATGTAAAGAAAAGACAAAAGGTATGCTGCAAAGAACTCAAAGGGTTTCAAGCCATTTGGAAAGGAGGACAGCAGCTCGGCCAGACTTGAGCGAGAAAAGAACTAGGACAAGCTGGGATGCCTCCAGGCACAGCAGTGATCACACAGTGGAGAAAGATGGGCAGATTCAGGGGCAGTCAGTAGGTATTAATACAAAGAAATGACTTGGACCCTGATAGAACAGGAGAGATGGAGAACATGGCTGAAAAGAGGAGAGAGAAAGGACTAGAGAGTGACCCTTACCCATCTTTAACAGTTCTTCCTACACAGCCTACCAAACAGTGCACACTCAAGAAAGATGTCTTTAAACAGAATATGATAATATTCTCTCAAAGTGGTCTTTCTGCCCTCTGTGTGTGTGTGTTGCTGCAAGAGATTCTGATAATCAGCCAACAGGAGAATCCCTTTGCTCATCCACTTCCTAAGTGTTTTTACCCCTTGCCCCAGACACTCATTGTACCCCCCCTGCCACAAAACTCCTAAGGGAAAACAGCTAAGGGAAGGAAAGATGTCTAAGGTTAGCATACTAGGAAGGAAGAGCATTTACAATGCAAATGATAAGTTGCATTCAGGCAAACATACAGACCTGAGCCAGTATTAGAGAGTCTGCTTAATATCTACTGAGGAGATTTCTGCACTCCTCAGAGAGTGGACCTGCTGGAGCATCTTTGACAGATACAGATAAGTTGCTTACTGTCTAGAATGACTTAGAACCCACCGAACCATCTCCTATGTAGTACTTGTAAAAGGCATGACCTGGCGTTAGGTGGAAGGGGAAGATCTAAGAACAAACTGTGTGGTCTTAGGTGAGAGTACATACAACAGTGACATCCAGAAATAGCATGGGTACACAAGCTACTGAGCAGATAACACAAAAGAGAAAAGATATGCATTGCCACTCTCTGGCCATGTTAGTCCATGTGGCACATCCTAGCCCCCTGAGAAACCTGCATTCCAACTGGGGAAAAGGAAATAACTCTGAAAGGCCTAAATGGTGTTCCTGCTGCTTGGGAGAACCATTCTCAGAATACAAAGTTCAGTCATGAGAAATACAGCTGAGGTTGGAGGTTGAGGTCTGAACCTAAAATTCCTTTTCACTCGGAATGTTGTATGTTTCCCTCTTGAACTTGTCATATATTTGTTCCTTTTCTTGTACTATCATATAATATTTATTTATTAATTCATTGTGATACTTTCTTTCTGTATTATTCTACTATTTATATCAATTAATTCCTCCATGGTTTTGCCATTGATTTGATATTTTTGTTTTTTTTAAACATCATTAGATGAAAACTTAATTCTTTTTTTCTGATAATATTGAAAATGTTTATTAAGTCTATGAATTTTCTTCTGGGTGCAGTTTTAAGATGAAACTATGAGATTCTCAGTGTTCTTTAATTATATTTTTGATACTCTCTTTGATCTAAAAATAACTTAGAAAACTGCTTTGTAATTTTCAAATGTTTAAGCTTTTATTTGTTAATTTTATGTAAACACTAGTTTTAAATTATAATAATTGCCAGAAAATCATACAAATTATGTGTAAGAGCATGGTTAAATTTTAACAAAATGAATACATTCAGTGTGACCTCCACTTAGATAAAGAATTAGAGGGCTGGCCAAACAGCTCAGTGGATTAAAGTGCCTACAAGCAGGTGCAGGGGTCTGGGGTTCAATCTCCGGGCCTGCTGTGCCAGCTCCTCCCCCGGGGTGTGCCAAGATGGTGACTGAGACTGGGCGTGGTGGCGCTTGCTTGCAATCCCAGAGCTTGGGAGGCTGAACACAGGCAGATCTCTACGAGGCTGATCTACATGGTGAGACCTTGTAGACCCCATGGACCCTGAACTAAATTTAAAAAAAAATTAGCACAAACCTTTCTTTGTAATGAACTGAGACACTCCTAATATAACTGACTTGCGCTTCCCTTCTTTTCGCTACTGTCTTGTTTCTTTCACCCATCCTAGTTCCTTTTCCCTTTTGAACAATTTCTTCCTATTTCACAATATCGATTGTACATTTTAGGTCTTATTTATTCCTTCAGTTTCTCCTACCAGGGAGAGAGCACAGCGTTTACACATGTGAGACTGATTTATTTCATTTCTGAGTATGGTCTCAAGTTGCATCTGTTTACCTACATAAGTCTCAAGCTTATCCTTTTTTTATGCTGGAGTAGTACTCCACTGAATAAAAATACTATATATTTTTAAATCCATTCCTAAGTTTATGGGCATTTGGGTTGTTGGCTGTTTGCAAGATTCAGAAAAGACAAATTGTGCTGCTATAAACATATATCACTGTGCACATATATTGCTATGGTATGACGTTTTTAATTCTCCTGGTTAAGATACTCAGAAGCAGAATAGCTGGTTGGAATGGGACCTCTAATCCTATTATTTCGAGGAATCTTCACACTGATTTCCACAATGGTTGCAGTCTACACTCACACCAACAGTGAAGAAGGGTTCCTTTTCCCCCACAGCTCCTGTAGCATGTTATTTGTTGATTTCTTTTTTAAAATTTATTTATTTATTTGTGTGTGTGTGTGTGTGTGTGTGTGTGTGTGTGTGGCC
>NDGM010985713.1:0-10434 GCA_002564305.1 Octomys mimax | reverse complement strand
GGGATCAAACCCCTGACCCCTGCGCCTGCTTGCAGGCACTTTAATCTGCTGAGCTATTTGGCCTGCCCTCCTTGGTATTATTCCCTGTCTTTATTCTTCAGATAAATTAGTACAATTTGCTTCTCTTACACCATTTGTCTTCCCCTCAAAAATAAGTTTAGTTCCTATAGCAGGCGGCGTCTCCATCTTCACAGATGGATTGGCTTCTGGTAAGGAAGGTATGGAACAGCTTTCTCTTCAAGAATACAAGACACAGGTTTCTCTTCTGCACAGAAGACTGAATTGCAATCAGTAATATGGGCACTGCAAGATCATTGCTCCACTCCTATTAACCTACTTTCAGACAGTGCTTATGTCTGTGGTGTAATGGGCTACATTGAAACTGTCACTATACACACTAGTCAAGAAGATCTTTTTCATTTACTCCACACTCTTCAGATTGTCATACAATCAAGTTATGTTCCCTGTTTTATTGGTCATATGTGCTCTCATTTTCAATTGTCAGGACCCCTCACTGAAGGAAATGCTATTATAGATAGATTGCTGGGTGTTGTGACTGTTACTCCCTCAGATGCTATTCAACAAGTGTCTGTATCTCATTCTACTTTACATCAGAATGCTTCTATGTTATGAAAACTGTCTTATTTGACTCAAGTACAGGCCAAGAAAATTGTTAAACAATGTTCTTCATGTATGAAACACCCTTGTTGCAGGCAGCTAAATTAAATAGAAATATTACAGACAGGCAGAGTCAGGCTATCAAGCTATCAAGGAGACAACATAGAGGACAAGATACATTGCAACTGTAAGAGGGATGGATGCTACTTCTGTAGGCCAGACCTAGAGAAAAAGACTAAACAAATGCTTACCTCCCTAAAGATAAGCATCAGGGATTGATCATCACCTTGAAGAAGCCAACAAAAGTCACTAATCCAACCACGACCAGCTGGCTACTGGACAAAGTCCTGTTGTATATTTGTGCCTGCTTGCTATGTGACTCACTTCTCCATTTGGTCCTGGACTTAATTTTACCTGAGCAATGGTGCTCATAATCTCATTGGTTGACCATAGTTTTGTCCCACCTCATGTCACCTAAGTGAGTCCCCATGTTCTCCACCTTAGACCCACATGGTTTTACATTGTAAAAGTCCCTGGAAGACACAGCTTCCTGGGGACCACCCACACAGAGCCCCCCTCCTGTCCCTCTCTCAGAAAGCATCTTTCTTTCCCCCAATAAATATTCTGCCCTTAACCTCCGTTTGTTCCTAAACTTCATTCTTCAGTTTTAGAGAACATGAACTCGTCCCAAGTACCTTTCAAGTTGGGAGTTTCATTTATCACCTATATCACCCTACCTTCTACTGGAGTCAATCCTCAGGGTTTATACCCCAATCATCCATGGAAGATGGATGTTACACACATTCCTGAATTTGGTTCTTTCTGTTGGGTCCATGTTTCAGTGGACAGGATTCATATTTACTACTACCTGCACTGGTCAAGCAGCTAAACATATCATTGCCCACTGTTTGGAGGTCTTTGGTGCCCTTGGCTGCCCGCAGACACTTAATACTGACAATGGCCCAACATATACAAGTGCTGCCTTCCAAAGTTGTGTAAGACTTTTCATATTTCCCTCATCACAGGAATTCCTTGTAACTCTCAAGCTTAAAGAATTGTTGAAGGAAAAAAAAAAGAATTGTTGAAGGTACACACCGTTCAATTAAAATTCAACTGCAAAAACAAACAAGGAGGATCATTCCCTACAAAATTCACACCTCATAATAGACTTCACTTGGCAGTCTACAGGCTTAACCTCATGAATTCTATAAAAGATGAAAGTATATCAGCAGAAAGATAATTCCATCAAATAAGACCAAAAAGGCTATGAAGGGTCCTTTGGAGAGATCTCCATACTGGATAATGGAAAGGACCTAGTCCATTACTAACCTGGAGGAGAGGGTATGCTTGTGTTTTTCCAGAGAATGTTAAATGACCTATTTGGATACTAGAACATGCTGTCAGGCTGTACCATGAAGCCTGATCTGGAGAAGAAGTTAATAATGAGGAGGCCGGATCCAACTAGGGTCCTATTGAAGGAACTGATAAAATGGAAATCTAAGGTCTCAATAGATGGTAAAACATATAAAGATAACTGAGCTAAATTTTATAAGTATTAAGACAAAAAATACAAAATATACATATTAATGAGAGACAAAAGATTTTATTCCTGCCAAAATTTTCTGATAAGAGATCTTTGCTTATTGAAAAATAACAAAATCTGACTAGTCTATTTATAATTATAAATTTCTTTTAAAAATTACAATAAAGTTACTATAAGTTTAATTCCAGAAATATGTAGTTGAGTGCACTCATAATTTTGTAAAGATGGTTATTTGGGTGTATGGTATATTTGTCTATGTGTGTGTCATTCTGTGAACAGCTGTTCCCTTTTTTTGTTTCAATTTTTTGATCATTTGTTCATAATACTATATGGGGTTCAGGCTTAAAAACATGCTTTTTCCTTAGTTTCCAGCTGGTCTAAATGATATAAAAATTGGTTTATACACAGTTTATCAAAAAGTTTGTATTAATTACGCAAAAATTCCTTAGTGTGGGGAGAAATTGTTTAGAGAAGAATCTTAATGATGAATAAGAGGTGTGGCCAACCTTTTTGTTTATTAATGAGGAACTCCCAATAATTTCAGTAGTCTCTTAAGAGACAACCTCAATAAATTGTTCACTGGTTTAAAGATAAAAGTCTTTCAGGAAAGTTACAATTAGGTTTTCTCTTAAAAATGTTTTTGATATTCAACTAAATTAAGAAACAACTATTTGCTATGGTAACTCATGGTGTCTTAAGTGTATCAATGATTCCAAATGTACAGGTTTTCTAAAATGTTAAAGATTGCTTATTGTGATAAGACTTGGTTCAAATTCTTAGCCAAAAAAGGGAGGGGGGATCAAGAAAAAGCTTTGTGATGTATGCCCCATTTAAGGATAATTAGGTAAAAAATTCTTATGTATTAGAGAAGAGTGGCATGTTGAGTGGAAGACTGTGTGGAAAGTTCAGACCTGAAGCCTGACAAAGATCTCATTTCTGGTAGAAATCCCATGCTGGTATAGCTGTGTCCCTGAGGGATGGATCGAGTATGGAGTGCATGGTACGGAAAGTGTATCAAAGAAAAAAAACTGACGCCACCATTGACTCAGAGCATCATGGTCGCCTGGCTTAGCAGGGTTAAATGGGACCAGGTGATGGTCCATCTGTTCTGTGATGACCATAAACTGCAGCAGTATGCACTGAACAGCATCACAGTGTGGAGGAGCAGGTTAGGCAAAAAATTCCCCCTGGAAGTGGCTTCTGCTGCTGACCTGATACACTGTAAACTCATGGATGTTACTGGTGGCTTGGGCACTGATGAACTTAGACTTCTCTATGGCATGGCATTGGTCAGGTTTGTGAATCTTATTTCTGAAAGGAAGACAAAGTTTACCAAGCTCTTGCTCAAGATCCTGGCCTAGGAGGTAAACATTCCAGATTGGATTGTTGAACTTTGTCATGAGTTAACACACAAGAAAATGCCCCATATAAATGAGTGTCACAGGGGCTGCTACTTTGTCCTGGATTGGACCTACTGGTGTCACCAACTGGAGAACAGCCTGAGAGACGGTTGGGAGTTGAAAGAGGACAGGATAGACATGGAAGAAGACCAAGAGGAAGATAAAAACATTGGTGTTGATAATGACATGAACAAAGACCAGAGCCTGAGGATCATGGGAAAGCTACAGAGTTGGATGTCAAAGCTGATGGAGACAGTAAATGCACTGAGGAGGTGGATTCTCATTGGGAAAAAGCTCTGTGGCATAAGGAGTTATACAAAAGAGCTCAAGAATTGCTAACATCATATGAAGAGGAACAAATTAGGTGCTGGAGAAATTTAAGCACTTGCTTCAGGCCATTATGGTGTGGCATAATCTATTTCCACATTTAGAAAGCATCTTGGCGGAGCTGAAAAGTATTGCTTGGGAGGACAGGGCTGCTGTGCTGGATGCTTTTTTGGATGATGACTTTCTCATTCCCATATCTGAGCAGCTGGTAGCTTTCCAGATAGAGTATGAAGATAGTCATACTGAGGTCCAGAGAAGGGAAGGTACTGATCCACAGTCACACAAAAAAGTGGATCTGAATGACTTCTTGCTACCAAAGCTGTTCCGTCAGTTCTGGCAACCACTGCTTAGGGGCCTGCACTCCCAGGCCTTCACACAAGCCCTGTTGGAGAGGATGTTCTCTGAGCTTCCAGCCTTTGGGAATACTAGGATCCAGCCTAGTTACATCCTTAGATGGATCATTGAACTGATTGTGGCCAACTCTAAGTCTGGACCAAATGCTCATAAATTCTCTGTAAACCAGAGGGAAGAAAAAAAGAGCTAAAGGCTGTTCAACTGCTCTTCCTCCCTTGACTGGCCCCAGGTGGTTGAGTCCTGCTTGGGCTAGCCTTACTGGGCCAGCCTCCAACTCCTTCAGCTTGTCTTCAAAGCCATGGGACAGATCCTGCCTGATGGGAACAGGAGAAGTTGCTGCACATCTGTTCCATTTATACTCAGAGTGGAGAAAACAGCTTGCAGAAGGAGGGCTCAGAGACCTCCCACATTGAGAAGTCTCCATACACACTGGACAGCTTGTACTGGGGACTCAGGCCAGCTAGTTCCAACTCTGTGTCTGAAAGAAAGGCCCAGAAGCAGGGGAAGCAGGGTACCCCTAATGGTGGTAATGAAGAGGAGGAGAAAAAGACCCTGCAAGACCAGATGGAGGGAGGGGAGGAAGAGGAAGGTGATGACTTAGAAGAGGAAGATAAAGATGGTGATAAAGATGGTGAGGATGAGGAGGAGGAGGAGGTGGGGGAGGAGGAAGAAGGAGGAAAAATCTGTGTGGGGCCTTTCTCTGTTGTGCATGCGTCACCTACCATTGAGAATTCCAGGCTCCTGGCCCAGAAAGAAGGAGTTTTAGAGGGCTCTGCATGGCAAGTTAGCTCAGAAGATGTGCAGTGGGTCACATTCCCCTTAGGCTGCATTCCCGGTCAGATGGAGGACCCAGCAGAGCTTATGTTGGAGAATTATGACACCATGTATCTTTTCAATCAGCCTGTGATAGAGCAGTGGCTGGAACTCTTATTGTCCAAGAATAGTATTCTTGGCCTAACTGGTGGTATCAGCAGTGGCAACTGCAGCAACAGCACCAGCAGTTTGGATGGCCTTCTCTGGAGCCAGGGGCAGATGCATGGGCTTTAAACTGGCATGCAGCTATTTTGATGCCTGCCTTAATGGAAGTGTTCATCCATTCCTGCCAGAGCAACAGCCCACCGCAGTGAGCTCCTGATCTTTCATGATATAGTTTGGGAAACAGTCCAGATCAGCCACATCAATGCTTTCCACTACAATAATGTGGATGACCTTTTCCTATTTTTTTGTTTTGAAAAGAAAATAAATAAGAAACTGTAGTTTAAAAAATAGAGAAGATTGGTTAAAAGGGCTATATTATGCCAAAACAAAATGTAGGCATGTCATAAAATGTAATAGGATTGTCCTGCTACATGTACAACATATGGTTTGATTTCTAAGTTTCTGTGTAAAAGTGTGTAATTGTTGTTTTTTAACATTCTATAAGCACTTAAATATTAGCATATCCATGGTTGTTGGAAAATAGTTCCATTTTATGTCTAAGGTGTTCAATATTCAGATAGATAGTAATGTTAAGCTTAACGGTCTCTGTTACAGAGTAATAATGCCATTAAGTTCTTCTGGATTTTTCAAAACAACTAAAGTTTGCAGAACAAAAATTAGAGAGATAGATGGGCTAAAAGGATAGCCAATATTTAGGCCCTAGCCTTTCAAGGTCAGTGAGGACTCAGGACATGAGAGAACCTCTGCTGTGACATTCTGTAACTCAGCTGTGTCCCAAATTTTCTAATCAAGGAGATTATGGGACCACAGAGGAAAGTAATCAATGATATATAGTGTACCTAAGCATAGTCACCTGGAGATAAAAAAATCTCTCAGACTGTCCCAGAGAGGAGATTGGTCAGGCAATGGACATGACTCATCCATATGGCTGACACTGACAGATCTAAGAGGTGCTGTAAATAGTTCCAAGGCAAATCCTGAGATTTAACTGAACTTGTCAGAGAGAAAAAGTTACATTTTTGGTTACCCTGTATAACCAAAATGGATGCTTTAACTTGGTCATAACCATCCAGCAGAAAAGTGTAACTATAAGGTATGAAAAGTAATGCCATATTAATATGCTATGCTGAAAAAGGTTCAACTCAATAACTTCTGCCAATTACCAGCTATACTAATAACTAACTACTATTATGGACTATTGGACTGTACAGGGTTACATTGTTGAATTAAAGTACCTACAATCTTTGGACCAACATAAAATATGAAAGGGTCCTCTAAAGACTTCTCCAAATACAGCTTCTCTAACTGCAATGAAACATCCATCTTTGACAAAACAAAATTTAAAAGAGAGATATGTTGGGAGCCACAGAAGCTGGAAAATCAGTCAAAATTGTGTAGGCAGGACTAGGTCTCAATGCCTAAAGCAAACAAGCTCCCTTGGTCCTAAGATAAGCACCCTGACTGGTTAATGGCGGCTACTAGTTACTAGGCAACTTTGTGGCACATGTTACTAACTTTGCGAAAGTATAAATAAATGTAGGTTTTCTTGTGCTGGTGTGTGAGTCTTGCCCATTAGGCAGACCAATGACCACCTAGCCCAACTTTTATCTTCTTGTCTATCTTTCTCCTTCCTGCTGCTCTGCCTCCCAGTAGAACTGATCTGACTGAGACCAACAGATCCCTACTCCTGATACCTTAGAGGAACAAAGAGAAGAGAGGTGGAAGGGCCTGAGAGCTGATTTTCAAACTATATACCTCTTTGTCTGGCACAAGATAAAGGTATTAGGAAGTTCTCATTTATCTCACACACTGGATACATCATGAAGATTCCTCAAAAAATTAATTTTAGAACTATCATTTTATTCAGGTGTACCTCTTTTTTGTTTGATTTTTTGAGACAGAGTTTCATTATACAGTTAAGGCTAACCTTGAACTCACATTGTAATGCAGGCTGGCCTCAAATTCATGGCAGTTGTGCTGCCTCAGCTTCCCAAATGCTGTGATTACAGGTGTATACTACCACACCTGGCACAAAAATGAGTATTATTCAGTCTTTAAGGATGACACCTTAATTTCTTATACATATCTATTTTATTTTATTTTCTTGCATAATTGCTCTTTGAAGTTTTTTTATTTTATTAGTACATGTTTGCAAATCTTGCAGCTTGTAACCATCTCAAGGAGTGGTTATATGTACATCTTACAGCTTATTTTTTTAAAATCTCTGTTGCCTTCCCTCCCCTGTCCCCACTTCCTCCAGTTCCTTTATTCCCTTTTTCATACTTATAGATATTATTTGTATTAGATCACATTATGGCATTTGGTGTTTACAGAAAATGGAGTGCTTAGGTTCTTCTACACAGCATATCTTTATTCCTCTCAGTTCTTCTCATCCCTCACCCTCACTCCCTTGGACCAATTTCATATTGCAAGAGATCCATCCTCTTGTTTCTTTCTGATTTTTTTTGATGTTCTTGGGGATTGAACTCAGGACCTTGCACTTGCCAAGCAAGCACTTATTCTATGGAGCTATCTCTCTGGCCCTCAAATACATGATTATTTTTGATGGTCTTGGGGATTGAACTCAGGGCCTTGCACTTGTCAAGCAAGTGCTTATCTCTTGTCTCTTTCTATCCATCATTAATTATTGTCTTTGTACTTAGGCTCACTCAAATGAGAGCTACCATATTGTATTTAAGTTTCTGTCATTATTTTCACTGAAAATTGTATTTTCCAGCTGAATTGGTTTTCCTACAAATGTCTCAAATGTGTCATTCTTTATAACAGAGTAGTATTCCATATACAAACACCACAATTTCTTTATTTAATTAACTGTTGATGGGCATATAAGCTGTTTCCAGAATTTGGATACTATGTGTTGTGTTACTATAAACATTGGTATGGCATGCATCATTGTAGTATGATGACTTAAGATCTTTGGAAAGGATAACCTAGAAGGGAGATATCTGAGTCATATTTAATTCCTAATTTTAGTTCTTTGAATCTCCATGTTGATTTCTGTAATGCTTGTACTCGTTTGCATTCTCACCAGCAATGCAGGAAGATTCTTTTTGTACTGTGCCTACATCACCATTTGTTATTGTCTGATTTTTCTAATCATTGCTATTCTTCTTGGAGTAAGATAGAATCTTTGTGTTGTTATTTGTATTTCTCTAATAGCCAGAGATGTTGAATATATTTTCTTCATTTATTTATCTATTTATTTAGCTTGTTTTGTTTTGAGACAGAGTCACACCGAGCAGTATGGGCTGATCTTGAACTCACTGTGTATCTCATGCTGACCTTGAACTCACTACAATCCTCTTGCCTCAGCCTCCTGAGTCTTAGGATGACAGATGTGCACCACCATGCCCATCCCATGTTTTCATGTTTGTTGAACATTTATATTTCTTCCTCTGTCAAGGGTCTACTCATTACTCTTGGACATTTCTTAATTGGGCCTTTAATTTTAGGTGTTTTTTAAAAAGTTCTTTGCATATTCTAGATATTAGTCCTCTGTCTAAGGAGTAAATGGAAAAACTCTTTTTTTCTCATTCTGTAGGTCATGTCTCCATTCTGCCAATTGATTATTCAGCTTTAAGAAGCTTTTTAGTCTATTATAATCCCGTTTGTTGATTCTTACTGCAATTTTTTGTGCTGAAATTTTGTTTAGAAAATCCTTTCCTACACATGTCTTTTAAGTGTTTTATCTATTTTGTCTTCCAGTTGCTTTAATGGCTATATTTCAATATTTAGATCTTTGAGCCATTTTGATTTTAATTTAGCATATGGTGAGTGGTACTGTTTGGAGCTGCTGAAGCTGACAATTAATCACATGTGGGAGGTGGCATTAGGCCTCATTTCCTAAAGTAGTCAAGCTACCTCAGTCTTGAGAAAAACATCCTGCCTGGACATTGTTGGTTATTAGTCATTAGGCAACCTTGCATCTTTCAACTTTGCAAAGGTGTAAAGAAATACCCCTAGTGTTGCTCTGGGGTCCTTGCCCATCAGCCATGATCTACCACCTGACTTCAACTATCCTTTCTTGTCTATTTTCTAAATCTTCTCACCATTTTCTCCAGGGCACCACACAGAGACCAACAAATCCCTATATTTGGAGCCTGAATAAAGACCCCAATAAAGAGATATTGATTGGTAGGAGGATTTTCCTCAAATTTTGCTGGCAACAGGTTTGGGGAATGGATTGTTGGATCAATAGTTAGCACTGGAATGTTATATTAATAATTATCAGGTGAAAAACATGAGGTATGGAGGTCTACTGGCCTTAAAAAATATATTTTAAAAGGAACTTAAAAAGGAAAATAGATTTGAGAAAAGCCAAAAAGGAGAACATTACATTGAGGTAAAAATAGAACAGAATTTCAAGAACCACATATGCTTATATATGTATATAGATATATGTAAAAATGTTTATTGTTTTCTTAGTTTCTGTATTTTATGTTACTTTCTGAGACTACCACAAAGGACTTAGTGCAGAATAGTGTTTTTTTTTTTTTTTGCAAAACTGGGGATTGAACTCAGGCCCTTGTGCTTGCCAGGGAAGCACTTATTCTACTAAGCCATTTGCCCAGCCCTGGTGTCTAGATTAAATGGGTGCCATGATCATAATCTTTCAAGTGACTGTAGAGGTTTTTCTGAGTTTGGATAGCAAATAAGGCCATTCCTGCTCAGGTCTCAACTATAATTTCTCCTTTGACATTCAGAACCAAATGTTTTATAACTCCTTATACCTTAGCATTAGATCTCTAATAGAAAATAAATCTGGCATGAAATATTTAGTCTTTTTCCTCAATTCTTTATTCTGTTTTCCCAAGGCTGCTTCTTTCCTGCCCTTCCCTGTCTTTCATATATAAAAGTTTAATACATTAAGAAGTCCCACTATTTACCATGAAATTATCTACAATGTTGAAAAACATGAAAAAAATTAGTAGAGTGAAAAATTAAAAGGGCTGTCCTGTTAGCTTTATATGTGTGTAACAAAATATTGGTGATAATTGATTTTAAAAGAGAAAAATTGATTTTGGATTAGAAGTTTCAGATATTTCATACCATGGGTGACTGGCCCGTTGTGTTGGCTTCTGCACCAAGGCACCACATTTTCACAGAAGCGTGAGGTGGAAAAAGCACCTTAGAGCAACCAGGAGTCAAAAGGAAAATAAAAAGAGTATTCAGAGTCCCCAAACACCCTTCCATGATACATTTCCATAGGGACCAGAATATGTTCAATAGACC
>NDGM010985678.1:0-10038 GCA_002564305.1 Octomys mimax | reverse complement strand
CTCTCTCTCTCTCTCGCTCTCTCCCTCTAAATAAATAAATAAATGTTTTTAAAAAAAAATAAAGTCATGGTAAATACTCTACATACCCACCTCCTAGGCCTGGAAGGCAGGATCAAGGAACGGCACCTAGTATTGTGTTTTGTTTTTCAAAATCCTCTTTTTATTCTCCTAGGAAGTCACTGCCCTCTTCAACTACAAAAGCTCTTTACCCTTAATAAAATAGGTGCATGTAATATCACAGTGTGCTCTGCGACCAAGGGTGCTTGGAAGAAATGAGCGCTCCTATGTCTCACAACAGCTTTTTCTGATAATGAACAGAGAAACCAGCAGACCTTAAGGCCCATGGCAGCCCCTTGTTGGGACATCCGGGTTGTTTCAGTTGCAGGAAAAAGCACATAAGAAAGACAGAGCTTGGATAATTGTGCTGCTGATTTCTGCTGGTCTATTGAAAGGAGCAGTTAATGCTTATTTTTTTTTTCTTTTCCTTTTGAATTTCTTATAACATTTTTATATGCCAATTCTGCACACTTATATCTGGTAACCTAAACGACTAATTTGATGACAGTATTATGCAATATAACAGCCATCGCTGAATTCCTATTATTTTGTTTAGTGAAATTCTATATCATTCCTAATGGTTGTTGTTTTTACTATTTTTTCTCTTTAAAAAATAAAATATAAAAAAAAGAAAGAGATGGGCAGGCTTCAGAGACCAGAATTACAGGACCAAGGAAAAACCGGTGGACTGGAGGGGTTCGGAGGGGTCCCGAGAGCACAGCTGAAGGCCTCACTCGCATGCTGGGCTTGGGCTGGGTCCGGAGGGATTCGGGGGCACAGGGGAGGGCGGAAGTTTTCCCACACACTAGCCAAGGCTGGGCTTGGGCTATGTCTGGAGGGGTCCCAAGAGTGAGGTGGAAGTTCTCACTCAGAATCTGGGCCTGCTACTTGTTTCCCAATAAAATTAATAAAAAGAAGAAGAAGAAACCTGTGGAGCTGCTTGAGGTGAGCAACACAAACGCAAACCAATTAACCCAAAGGCATGGCTTCCCTGCGGGAACCTGTGCTTGCACACACGCCTTCTGGCTGAAGGCCTGCAGAGGAGCCTGTGCAGACGGAGAAGCCAGGACACTCTTGCAGACAGGAGCTGGCTGGGATCTCTTCCCTCCAGGCTGCTTATGACCCAGTGTTTGCTCTGCGGCTCCAATGCTCTCGGCTCTGTCTCTGCGTGAAGCTGAGATGCAAACTCCACACAGGGACAACCAGACACAGGTCAGAGCCTGGGGTGTAAGTCCACTTGCCTGGGTGCCTGCTGGCAAGGTGACCTGTGAAGCCACTCAACCTTCGTTGTCTACCAACCACCATGCACAGCCACTGTGGGCCAAGGTGTCCCGAGGGACAGCCCATTGTTGATAGCAAAAGCTCTGCAAGTCTCTGCTGCTGTGATGTGCACAGAGCCACTCAAGCATTCCTAAATGTCCCTGAGAAGCAAAGCCATAAGCTCCAAAGTCATTCATTGCTCACAAACTCAAGTATTTCACTACTGAGTATTGAATGAGCACTGTGATGTTTAGCATGAAGAGTCCCAGGCTTGTAGCTCTTTTATAATGTGCAAAGGGACAGCAGGATGCGATGCAGAGGACAAGTGCTTCGGAGCTAAGAGGCCCTGTTTGAGTCACCTCTGCCACTGAGCAATTCCTCCTGAGCAAAGAAAATCACACCATGATGGTGCAAGCCAAGTGCTGCTATAGCGCCCGGTAGGCAACACTGCAGGCTCACTGAGCTGCTTCCACTTCTTGTCCTTCTTTTCTCAGACAGAAGCCTCTGGTGACAAAGAACCACCCTCACTAGTCCTGGGACAATGACATTAGTGATAGGTGGGATGACTGTGCAGAAAATGGGACCCAGTGACAGGAACCACAGCTTTGTGTGTGTTGGGGTCATGAACACAGAAGACAAACAAGGAAGTAAAACGATCCTCAGAGAACTAGAACTGCATCCCTGGCCAGGTGGGTCTGTGGTACGGTCTGCTGCCCAGACCTCATGTGGCTTCCTGTCGCTCAGACCCTTCCTCTCATGTGACCCCTCTCAGCCCTCTCAGAAGGCTGTGTCTCAGTTCCTGTGGAACCTTATTCTTGTTCATCTCCTCAGCTCCATGATGTTGCCCTCTCACCCCGACAGTGCTCCTCAGCCCTGTGCTTGCCTGTTCTGCTGGGCCCAGGGCTCCCAGATCTAGAGCAGAGCCCTGAGCAAAGGCTCAAGGTCTACTATGTGTGGCCTGTTAGACAGGTGAATTCCACAGTACATCAAATCCATGTGCAAGGGGCCAGGGAGATAGCTCAGTAGAATAAGCACTTGCCTGGCAAGCGGAAGAGCCTGAGTTCAGTCCCCCATTCAAAAAAAAAAAAATCCATGTGCAAACCCCAAACCTATCAACATTCCCCAAGTCAGAGCCAGCCCCCTCAAGCCCAGCTAGCCCACACCCAGTTTCCTTACCCATCTTTGTGAGCCTGCCACTGCCATTCTGATTAGAAGCTCAACTCTCTCTCTCTCTCTCTCTCTCTCTGCCTCTCTGTCTGTCTCTTTTTCTGTCTGTCTCTCTCTATCTGTCTCTCTGTCTCTCTGTCTCTCTCTGTCTCTCTCTCTCTCACATACATACACACACACACACACACACACACACACACACACACTGCATGGCTCCCTGCTTCCAAGTCTCTCAAAACACCGATGCCTACCCTGTTACATGCAGCAAAAACATGAACATCTGTCCATAGCTTGCTAAGCCACTCATGGACAGACTCTTCTTTTCTCTGGAGCAACAACTCATGCTGTGCTCACCCTAACTGTCAACCCTAGTGATGAAGAGCCACAGGTCCATGTCCCTCTTGCCAGCAGTGATGCCCAGGACCCTGTCCCCTAGCCTCTTCCTTGCTCCCCTCTCTTCACTGGCCACTTCCTCCTGGATCTCACCTCCAGAATGGCCCACAGGAAGGATCCTGCCATCTCCATGCATGCCAGTTTCACTCTTACAGACATCTTTAGTCCGGAGCCCCCTCAACTCAACTATTACATTAAAAACTGTGAGGCTTTCCTCTAAGACCCACTCTTATGACTGACTGATTCTCCATCTACTTCCCATGCATCTTTTCCTTTTGAGTCTCTCACACACTGGAGAGCAAATTGCAGGTGACAAGGGCCTGCTGCACTGGGTCAGGAGGGAATAAAACTATAAGATGGGCCAGAGCTAGAGCTGTTGGCCAAATCCCAAAGTTCATTGCCCACCCAGAGGGCACTGTGACATTCTGACAACACCACACACAGCCTGGCAGCCTTGCTCCACCTGTCTTACCCTGTGCTGGGTGTGAGCTCTCAAAGAAAGAAACCAAGCTGCCATCTCTGCATCTTCGGGTACAATCCTAAATGCACAGTTACCCGTCTGTACATGTTGATCAGCAGCGAAACTGTCACTTCTTCATGAAAAGTTGCCTTTCCTCTTTGCACACTCCTGGAGGCAAGAGGAGAATCAATTCCACCATCAGCAAAGCTTGATCTAGGGGCTGCCCTCAGTCCATTAGCAGAACTTCCATCTATGCCACCTCCCTGCTGAGTGACTCAGTTCGGGCGCTAGTATTTCCAAAGGGGTGGCCTCAGGATTCTGACCATGGCACCTTCAACCCACCCTGTCTCCCTCGAAGGCTCCAGGTGCCAGGCTCAAAGCCCAAGAGTGATGACCACGTTGACCTCAAAGACTGGTTCCATCTCTGCCCTGCTTTCTACCCGTGATTACACAATTAATATCCAAGCACAGTTCACTCACTGATGCCGAAGGCTCAATCCTTGCAGTATTCATTAAGCTTGGTTGCTCCTAGAATCCACTTAATTTCCAGCCATGTCCTGTCCTATTGAAAACAAAAATTATTATCCGTAACCATTACACAGTTCACTTGTTTAATGGAAAATAGATTTGTTTTACTTCTTTTGCTGAACACGGTTTCACCTCCAGAGGATGATTCGGAAATCCCCATACAGCCCTTCAGTGGGGACTCATCAGGTTCCCATGGTTCCCAGCTGGGAAGGGGGGTCTAATTGGTTAAGCAAACCCAGAGTCCCTCCTCCATCATGAAGTCTGTCGCTCAACAAGCTTTGGGAGCATGTTCAGTGCAACTTCATTTCTGATCAACCTAGAACAGGCTGTGGGAGTGAAACATTCCATGGCCAGGTCAGTTGGAGAAAGATTCAGTTAACCAATTACATACACATAGAGCCCAACACTTATCAAAGATTCAATATTCAGTTTGAATATCTGGGTAGTTGGGAGAATTCAGGAGGCAGTTCTTCCCAAACTGTCCTGTACCCAGAAGCCCTTTCTCCTGGGCTGGGTGACCGGATGCTGCTGTAAGACCCTCCTGGTGAGCCTCCTGCTGAGCTTGGAACGCTGGGCAAGAACTGCAGGGTGGGCCCTTCCTCCTCCCCCATGGCAGTTCTTGCAACAAAAGGAAACCTCATTCATCTATTCATCCATTCATACATTCATACTTTTGTATTTCCTGTTTGGCCCACATGGAGACTCTTTGGGAAGCTGCCCCTGAGTGTGTGTGTGTGTGTGTGTGTGTGTGTGTGTGTAAAGCCAAGCCCAGTGTGCCTTGGGAATGCCGCAGAGGGTTCTGGGCTGTCAGGCAGAGGGCTCTACAGGGTGAGGCACAGCAGCTTCCCACAGATACAGGGAGGGGCACCCGCATTTCCATCAGTGTGCAGTGTGGGGGTGCAGGACATAGGGTATAAGATCTCTCTAGTACTTTTTGGCTACATCCAAGCAGGGAGGGCAGGTCCATGTGCCCCAGGGCAGTATCTGGAAACACAGAGCTAGCACGAGGCTCCAGGACTCTGTCTGCACTGGGATCCAAGGTGCAGCAGCACATCTTCTCCCCAGAACAACTATCACTGCCCTGTCTCCTCCACCACTATGCTCCGCAGCTGTTGCCTTGGGCCCTGCCATGCCCTTGGCCTTGCTCTGCCCTGCTCAGGGCCCCTCCTCAACTGGCCAGATCTCTTGAGCTCCCCAAGCCCCTGCATCTCCTCTGGTCACTTCAGCGCAGTCTGCAATGGGAGAGACACAGAGTCTGTGTTTTTGAGGGAATGCAAGAATGAGGGTGAAATGCACAGACTGCAGAGTGTGCCCCGTCCCTTGCAAAAGCCTCCAGCAAGTCCTTGGGATAGACACACACACACCAGTTGATCCCTGGAAGGTCCTAGAGATGAGACTCTGGGCTTCCGGTTCTGTTGGGAGCTGTTGATGCTGGAAATTGGTCAAAAATGTGAGGGCAAAATAAAGCAGACTGCCTAAAGTAGTCGAGCTACTTCAGACCTGAGAAAAGCATCCTGCCTGGTCGATGTCAGCTATTAGTGACTAGGCAACCTAGTGTCATGTGATCCTAGCTTTGCAAAGACATAAATAAGCATGCCTACTGCTACCCTGGGGTTGTCTGCCAAAATTAAGCAGACAGGTCACCACCTGACCAAGCTCTTGTCTTCTTGTCTACCTTTTCCCCATTCTTGTCTATCTCCCCCTGTGCCCAAGATACCATTGAGTTCCTACAAGGTTCCCAGTTTCCATTTGCTGCATGACCTTGGGCCACGAATCTAACATTGAGCATCTTCTCTTACCTGTACAGAAGGCATTAAATGAATTGATGCAGCCCAGTGCTTAGCAGAGTACAACCTCCCTGCACATTAGCATTATCACCATCCTAGTCAAATGAATACCAAGAGCAGAAAGCGGTGCTCACAGACGGCTTCTAAGGCTTTGCCTGGCTCCTACACACATTAGACATCTTCTAGGGAGTACACATCCACTGCCCAAACCCTAGTCCGCCCTCACCAGACAACTGCATTCAATAATTCAGTTTAGGGGCCCCAAAGTTACCAGGAAAGCAAGATGAACTCATTTCATTTTATTAGCATTTCTCAGAAACCTACAGAATGTGACCAGAATACAAGGGGCCACCTCGGGTCCTGAGGAGGGGTGGCCTTCTCCAGTCCATGCTGTTAATTTGCAGTCCCCTGTCACAGCCATCCAAGGTCTTTTCCAGACAAGAAAGAACCTCCAACTCACATCTGTGGCCCCAAGAGCACCTCCCAAGGAAGCTCTGGGGAGATTTTCCAATGACAAGAAAAAAACTGAGGAGGGATCTGCAGTCTCCAAGTCCCTGGTGGGGGATGTGCCACTTCCCTGCCCTCGAGGCCCCTGGAGACACACACTCCTCAGTGCCAGCTCCCCCTGCAGAAGAATGTTGGGGGAGACACAGAGAACACAAGCAAGCAGATGGCAGGAGAAGCAGCAATTCCTCAGGGTGCTGACAACACCTAGACTTCTGAAGTCCCCTCAGAACTCATGGTGGGGCTAGGTCTCACACAAGAGTCCGTCCTTGAAAAATTCCTTCTTGCCAATGTTTCTGGCCACCAGTCAGGCACCCAACACAATTCCAGCTGCCAGGAATGCAGAAAAGAACTGGACAACTCCTCTCTGCCATCCCAGGGCTGACAACAGAATGCGAATAGGCAGGGGGTGGGCAGCTATCCTCACTGGGCTCCAAGTTTGAGTTGGTGGGAAGCTGTGAGGACTATGACAGACAGTAACCAGGCATGAGGAAAAGGCCCCACCCCTGAGCTAAGAGCTGAGGTGGGGCCAGAGGGGAGAGCCTACAGGACACCTGGGAAGGGTGAGGAATAGGAAATGACCTGGCCTTGCCTGTCAGGAAGAGGAACCTGGGTCTTTCTGTGTGTGGGGTTGGAGACCGGAAGTGCTCTCAGCAGAAGAGCCCAGGCTGCAACTTGGAGAAAGCTCCTGGCCTCAGTGGCGAAGGCTGGGGGTGGATGTGACTGAAACAGAAGAGCAGTTCCACATCCTCCAGGGCACCCTCAAGGCATGCGATGGTGGTTTATATCAGGGGCAGCTTTGCAGACAGAGAAGGGCTGGAGGCTTGAAATATTGGGGTCAGCAGACACAGCAGTGGTGGGCGGATCTGAACCTGAGAGTGACAAGAAGATTTTTGTTTGCCAAGCCTCCAGGATGCTGAGCCCAGCTGCAAAGACAAGGCAGCATGTCAGAGAGAAAGCCTGCCTTCCTTGGGAGTGAAGGGCTGCATGGATCTGTTCAAGCAGGAAGGGAATCCATCGATTTTCGGTAGACCGAAAAGAGCTATGGAAGGGCCACGTGGCCCAGGGGGCCATAAGGAGGAGCAAGGGTGACCTCTAGGCTCTGTTCTTTACCTTGGGCACTGAGTCACCGTGTGACCGTGTGCCTCTCCCTGGGCTGTGTACCCACACAGAGATGCAACCCCTGTTAAGAAGTGACGGCCAGTCCCTGAAGCCTTGAGACAGAGCAGTACTATTCTGGGGACGTGCTAGATACAGCTTCAGCTTCAGAGGCGGGTGTCATACATCCTGGGCCACACAAAGCCCGCCCACCTGTGACCTTCGACAGCCAAGAAAAGGGGGAGATGACTTTTTTGCCTTTAAGAGAAAGAAGCCCATGAGAAACAATGACATGTCAGGAGTAGAGAAAGAAAAAAATAGATTCTAGTGAAAGTAGAAATTTAATAGGATGAAAAATGAAGAATCAGGACATGACATTAGAGTTGCTGCTTAGCCTCTTTATATTTCCGTTTTCTTGTCTATGAAAAGAAGAGAGGAAACATACCCCAAAGACTACATTAAATTCCATACCCACAGCACTTAGTGCATAGCACAGAGCCTGGCAAAGGTAAGCACCCATGTTAAGCTGGCTATTTTTATGACTGTAATTGTCTATTTTATAATGCTCTTCAACAACAGTGAGGAAATGTGTGTTTTCCCCTGACAATCCCCAGACCTACAAAACACTGTGCTTCTCAGAGAGTCACTGAATAATAAATAACTAACCATGTACCCCCTAACTGTGAAGCCAGCTCAATTTCAGGTCATTGATAATGAGGCAAGAAATCCAGAGCCTCTCTTTTCCAAAGGTTCCCTAGGAGAGTGCACACAGTAGGCCGGGGGTCCTCGGTTTCATCTTGGCTCTGGTGTGGACATGGAAGTTGTCCCCGCTGACTATATCCCCAGAGGCTGCTGTTCAGAGGAATAAGCGAGGCCAGTGCTGACGAAGGACCCGCAGCCACCCTGCCCTGTGATTGACAGGTGGAATGAAGCTGAATCTCCATGACAACTGGCCAGGTGGGAACTGGGCTCTCCACTTACAGATGAGGAGGTCGGTACTGAGTTAGGAAGCCCCCACAGAGTCAGAGTTGGGATAGGAGGCACAACTGAGACCCGAGGCAGGAAGTCCAGCTGGAAGCCAGCAGCACCTTCCTCAGCTTGGCATAGCAGCCCGGATGGTCTGTGGAAGCAGCACTCTGGGGGACACAGAGCAGGGGCCAAGGTGGCCCCTCACAGAGCTGGACACAAGCGGGGGATGCAGTCAGATCCTGAGGCAACGCGTGCAGCAAGGAGCACAGAAATGGCAGCGAGAGAAATTCTGGAAACCCTGCTCCTTACGAGGATAATTTTCAAAAGGAAAAGTTAAAGCTTCCTTTAGAAACAGATTATGAGCCAGTTGTGGTGGCTCACACCTGTCATTTCAGCACTTGGGAAGTTGAAGCAGGAGGGTCACAAGCGCAGGCCCAGCCTGAGTAACTTGGTGAAACTCAGTGACTAGAGAGATCCTGACTCAAAATGAAAAAATAAATAAATAAAAAGGTCTATGGATGACCTGGGGAGACAGCTCTCAGCGACCTGAGTTCCTGCCTGGCAAGCACCAGGGATAGAGTTCAATCCCCAGTACTGCATGCTGCACTGGCTGGGGAACCCCGGGTGCACTGTGCTAGCCACTGAAACCAGGTGTGGTGGCACTTGCCTGTAGTCCCAGCCCTGTGGAGGTTGAGACAGGAGGATCACTACAAGTCTGAACTGCACAGAAAGACCCTGTACCAAATTTAGAAAAATGTCTGTGGATGAAGCTCAGTGTGAAGGCCCTGGGTTCAATCCCAAATGCTGTAAGAGAAAGAAAGGGAAGGGAGAAGGGGGAGGGAGGGAGAGAGAAGGAGAAAGAGAGACAGAGACAGAGACAGAGACAGAGACAGAGACAAAGAGACAGAGAGAGATTGAAAGATTGAGATTATAACAGCACATGGAACAGACCCCTGAAAACATGTATTTAACACACCCTGAGGTTCAGGTGCCAAGTGACCTCAGTCACCCAAGGGGAGCCACTGGACCCACTGGCTTTGGACAAGGCTGAACCCACCTTGGTCTCGGAAGTTCAGTGTCAAGGGAACGAAGAGACTCACCTGGATGCAGTGCCAAAAGCCAGAGTCACAGGCCAGCCCAGGGAGTGGCACGCCATCTCCCTGAGCACTGCTCCTGACCTGGTGGGCAGGGCTGGAAGAGCCATCATGCACGCTCGGCTCCTCTGCTTAGCGGTGTGGGGAGCTGTAGGCACAGGCACCAGGCAGCCTGCATGCCTGGCTGTGTGCATGATCCTAACGCCCAGGTGCAGGGCCTGAGCTTGGGGCCTTAGTAGATACACGCTCACTGGGCAGCTTGCAGACTGACAGCAGAGCCATCAAGCCTGCAGGAGCTTCCTTGATAAACGGAAGCAGCAGGGAGGTGGCCAGACAGATTCCCAACTGCTGACCTGGGCTGTAATGTAATCTGTTTTCCAAACTCCATTCACAGCCATTCCGGTGGGCAGCTCTGCCTCTACTGAGCTAACCTGTGACAGCTCCAGGGTCCCAGGCAGCCTCCCTGTACTGACCTGGTTTCCCTATAGTCTCCCCACGGCGATGACCTTATTCAGGCGATAGGATCTTAGGACGAGAGTACCCTAAGGACGGCCATCTGAGCAGGACAGATAGCAAGTGTTCTGTCAGTGTTGCCATGGGCCAGCTTCTCATCTCATTTTTTTTTCTTTAGATCAGAAATAAATGATAAAAAGAGATCCACACCCACCCCAGCTCCGGTGAGTGTGCGGAGAGCTTCCTGCTAGCCTGCGCCCGTGGGACA
>NDGM010985661.1:0-13332 GCA_002564305.1 Octomys mimax | reverse complement strand
TAACCACTAAGAAGATAACAATGTTCAATGTATTGATTATCAAAACTGTCCTATTAATCAGCTTTGAAGCTGTCTCATTCATAATTATTTCTCAATAAAATTTGAAAAAATGAGAAGAAAGTGAGTGACCACTGAGCTGCTTGTTTGACAGGTGACAGAAACTTCACTACTGACCCAAATTTGAGAGGCAGGCCAGATTTGCACACTTCTTGTAGCTTCACTGTAGTGTTGCTTTTTACCTTAGTCCCTGAGAAGGGGCCCTTCTATTTTGGCTTTAATCAGTCAGGGGGCTTCCCCTTTCTCCAAACTTTTAGAGGCACCCAGTCTCCCGGATGGACAGGAGGTGGCCCCCAGCCAGAAGCTGCCAGGACTCTAGTTTTTATCCTTCCACAGTGCCTGGACCTCAGCTGGTGATCAGTAATTGTCCCCTGGCCATGCAGTGGGCTGTGGTTCCCGCTATCTCCAGGAGAACAAAGGAGCCTGCTTGGGCCTTCCGGGCCTGCAGAGCCCAGTTCAGACACCTCCATCCTCCCCAGCATCTGATGCCCAGTGTTCAGGCTGCCCTTCCCTTGAGACCTGCCCAACAATAAGAAGTCATTGGTGGCAAGGATTCTCAGGAGCAAAGGCCTTCATGTTCACCCAGGCTACAGTGCACATGCTGCACACTGCATGACCCAGGGGAATGGCTTTCTTGTAGATCCGATGCTGTAGGTGCGGATCCTGGTATCCAAGCCCCAGCTGCGCTCTGGCTGCTTCTCTGGCCATCGCTGGAAAACCGTCTCAAGTGATTTCTCCCGCTAGCCAGAATGGTACCACCCCACCGCCAGGTGCACAGGATTGGCCCCTGTGCTGCCTGCTGCTCCACAGCCCTATACCCAAGTCTAAATCTCTTGTTTCTTGTTTTGACAAACAGGAAACGAGGCCCCCTCCAGGTTATAAAATGTCCTCCTGCAGCGAGGAGGAACAGGGCCAGGGACCACCATGACACCTCTGCTGCTACATACCCATGGCCCGGCCCACAGCCCAAGACACCAGCCTGGTGCACAAGCAGAGGCACCAGGAAGTTAGGAAGAAATTCCTGCATCCTTCTCTTCTTGGCCAGTTTCCCAAGGAACAGGCCTCTTATGTGCTAATAGGTTAGCACATAAGAGGCCTGTTCCTTGGGAAACTGGCCCCTTTGGGGAAAAGAGCCTCTAAGCTTCTGAGAGCCCATCTGTCATCCCCACAGGCTCTTCCTCATGAAGCGAAGCACATCTTCCCTCAACCCCTTCAGTCTAGCTGAAGGATAGGACCAGGGTCTCCCAGCACAGGCAAGAAGGATGCAGTATCCTTGTCTCCCAGGAAAACCACGGAGGCATCTTTTCGTGGAGACAGTACTCCTCCTCCCTTGTCCCACAACCCCTTGGGTATGCTACCTGCCTCTGGAAACCAAAGGAAGTAACACTCAGCTCCTTTCCCTCCTATGGGGTCTACTAGGGGTGACATAACTTGCCTGCCATGAGGCAGGTACCTCCCCTGAAGCATCAGGGCTAAGCTGACAGCAGGAGCTGCAGGAAAAGGGGTAGGCCAGTGTGGTCAGTGCAGCCTAGGACTGGTCCTAGGGCAGAGTTGGGGAGGCACATGGCTGGGGGCAAAGGACAACAATAAGCTCTGGCTCCCAGAAGCAGCTAAGAGACACGGGAGGCGTGTGAGTGGCACCCCAGGGGCCACAGAGGTCAGGGTATTGGGGAGAGGTAGAGAAAACCACGCAGATAAGGCCTGGGCTCTCTTCTTTTGGGAGCTGCAACCAAAGAAACAGCTTACTCATTGCATAATCCTTCTATTTGCCCAGAGCTGCATTTAGCCCAGATACCTTTCCTGTGAGGGGAGTAGCAAAGGCATCCGAAACAATCCAGAAGGGACGGCAGCTGCAGGAGAGCAAGCATGGTCCTCGCCACCTCGGGGATGGAGGTCCACAATGTGTCTGCCCCCTTCAACTTCTCCCTTCCGCCGGGCTTCGGCACACGCCCCACAGACAAGGCACTGAGCATCATTCTGGTGTTCCTGCTGCTCCTCGTCATGCTCACCCTGGGCTGCACTATGGAGTTCAGCAAGATCAAGGCTCACCTCTGGAGGCCCAAGGGACTCACCATCGCTATGGTAGCCCAGTATGGCATCATGCCCCTCGCCGCCTTCCTGCTGGGCAAGGCCTTCCGGCTGAATAACATTGAGGCACTGACGCTCCTCATCTGTGGCTGCTCACCTGGGGGGAACCTATCCAACCTCTTCAGTCTGGCCGTGAAGGGGGACATGAACCTCAGGTAGGATGCGGGGTGAGAAGGGAGCAGCCTGGGCCGGGGCCACTGTAGATACTGACTGAGGTGATGAGCTGGGCTAAAGCCAGGAGGAGTGGTAGCTGGGTGGATGGATACCAGCCCAGGGGCTGCTGCATTTATGACAAGAGCTTATGCTGGGCTGGGGGTGGGGGTCAGGGTCCATCGTGGTTTAAGCTCTAAGCCAAAGCTGGTCCAGGGGCCTCCTGAGACGATCCCCACACACACACACCATCTCAAGGGGAGGGGCAGAGCGTTACCTTCAAGGAACACCGATTTCAACCAAAGAGCCCCAGAAAAAGCACAGCGCTAGGGAGGGGAGTCAGCTCTGTGCCTGCAGATGGAAGAGGGGGTACAGTGGGTTCCAAACACCATCAGGTAGACCAAGGTGACTCAGAACTGCACAAGCTCCTCCAATTCCTGCAGGATGCATGAGCTCCAAAAGCTCCTCCAACTGCCTGGGCCCTCAGGTATCTTCCTTTAAGCTCCTCCAAATCCAGGGTGCTTCTCAACTAAGGACTCACCTCAGCCTAGCAGTAGGAAGACAATGGCTATCCACAGCAGCCAGCGCAGACTCAGCAGGGCTCTCTTTACAGCCTGTACAGGGGGCTGGCAGAGCCCAATCCCTCCCAACAGGTAGGCACAGCGTTGAGCTCCTGCTGGGGGCTCACCCCTGCAGCAGCCATCTGTGCCAGGCCTGAAGAAAACTCAGAGCCCTTGCTTTTGTTTCCTTGGTGTGACCATCCCATCTGGATCAGTCCTCAGTGGAGACATAAAGCAGGGACTCCAGAGTGCATCTGCTTTTATCTGGGAAGACCTGGCCATGGCTGAAGTTTACTGAGAAAACTAACAGAGTAAAGGGCCTCTGGATGATATAAATTGACTCTGGGACAGTTTTTCTTTTTACAACACTGGAGATAGAACTCAGAACCTTCAGGCCTTGGACAGATTTTTAAATACTGGGAATGAGCACTGGGGGCCAGGACCTCCCTCTAAGATGCACTGGGCTTTGTGTGAACTCAGCCTGCCTCCAGGGTGGGGCGTCGAGACAGACCAAGGAGTTGTCGATGTTAAGCCCCTCACTGAGAGCAAGTTCTTTCCTCCAAGAAAGCTGAACACTTCCTGCTGCAGAGCAGCCAGGGGCTGTGGAACAGGCTCGCAGCCTCTGCACCCCAGGGAATGCAGTGTGCACCTAGTTCTGGAGAAACAGGGAAGCTGGAAATGGGGCACAAAGAGGCTCACAGGAGCTGTGCATCTGTGGAAGCAGCAGAGCAGGGAGTCGGCGTGGGGGACAACAGGCACATTTTCAACTTCAACTAGGTGTGCCCACAGTGCCAGTAGCATGCCACCCCTGTGGTTGGAGGTCCCTGATGGGTTGGTCAGCCCTCTGGTGATTCAAGGACATGCTCAGCCTCCTCTCCAGCCACCCAGGGACTGTCGCCTCTTCCTAGACCCCACAGGAGGTAATACTACTACTGGGACGGCTACCAAAACCCCTTCTGCACAAACCACATCTCATTTACCACAGGAGTAAAAACTGTCATTAGGTTGTGTGCCATGACTTCAAATTCCAATCTGAGTTTGTCTGGGACAACAGGGATTGCAAGAACTTGTGCTAACCACTTTACCTGAGTAGCTCCATGTGTCTCTAGCATCCTGGACTGAGTTTCGGAGTCCAGTACCTTTGTTCAGGTCTGCACAGCTCCACAACCTGTGCTTTGACTGAACTATCCCTTGGGCCAGCATAAACAACGTGGCCGAAGGCTCCCTGCCATCCTCGAAACCACAAGCCCTTCTGAGGCAGATGTGGCTATGCCACAGGAGCAGCCCTCTGCTGTCACCGCTGCTTTCCAGAAGGCAGAATCTCCACTCTTGCGTGCCATCTCTAAATCTTTAAGCACTAGCAACTCACTCAAGTTTGTCTGAAGAACTGTGCAAATCAAACAATTGAGCCAGGTGTCACTCCAAAGTCATTTGAGACATCTCTTCCTGTCTCGGGGTTGGGAGGCATCAGTCAGATCTTGGTTCCTTTTCACATATCAGAAAATTAGAAGTCCAGAACTGCAAAGTGTTTCTCAAGGTTTGTAATAAAGCAGTCTAGAGCCAGCCCACGGCCCCCCTTGGTCATTCTGCCCCCTGCTGGAGGGAGTCAAGCAGCCAGCCACATCAGAGGTGCACAAGCAGGTACCCAGAGGGCTCTGGGAAGGTAGTACCAAGCCCCCACCCCCCAGGCTGAGGTGGACTTGGCAGGCTGGGGACAAAGAATGTGCCAGTGGGAAATGATGACCACGATCACTGGCTCCCAACCCCATGGGCCCACAGCAGCTGTGAACAGGTGTGGTGAGCACAACTCAAAGGTTCCCATAGGTCTCTTCACCATGATGTAGGCAGACTAAAGCCAAGATAGGAAGGATGCCATTATGGTGCCCAGATATTCCACTTCACCAAGACTGTTGGCTCCCTCCCAGGGGCCTCAGCTTCAGCCTCCAACCTCTCCACTGATACAAGCTCAAAACCTATCCTTCAAATGGGGTATACAAGCAGCATCTACACAGTAATCTTAGAAACTTCAGCAAGGCAGCAAAATAAACTGAATGTGTCCTTTTCCCCAGGAGGCAGCCATGCCCAGTGTCACCATGGTTCCAATCTTGGGAGTTAAGAGTCTAAAGTGCGAGTCATATCCCCTTACTTCTCATAGTAAACTGAGGATCACGTCAGGGACAGCACAGGTTTAGGGGAATGAGCATCCCTGACCAGCCTGCAGAACCTATTTGTGAGAAGAACACAGCTCCCATAAACCCAAGAGTCCCGGGAGGGCACAAGTCCCAGAGCTCCTGACACCCAAGCCAAAGCAAGCATGGTTATAGAGCTGTGAACAAGACAAAACAGGCTGCTAATTGTTTTCCTATGGAGATCAATAGCTGTCACTGAAATCTGATCCTGCCCAAGCTCATTCCCCACCACCCCAAAGGGAGCACCTACCAGGATTTGGAGCTCAGCATTTCTAGGGACCTTCTTAAAACTACTGGCACATGTGTTTATCTGTTTTTAAAAAGCTGCACTTGCATGTTTTGAAAATTTGTATTAATAATTCATACCATTTGACAACTGAGATAGGCATGTGATAACATATCTGAACTGCGGTTTAGTTTGCTTGTGTTCACCTGCTGTGGGGCCAGTCAGTGCTGTGCTTTCATGCCCACTTTATGGACAGTTTTGTGGAAGGTCCCCCTTACTTCCTTGTAAGAGCTTACTTGTAAAAGCAGAACTCCTGGGTGGCAGGACCCACACATTCAGCAAACCATCTTCAAAGCAATTGCTCCGCCTCCTGCTCCTGCCACAAGTATGTGAAGACACCCGTTCTGTCTTTGGAATTGTCAGGCTTTTCAATATGTGCCAACTAAGGAGTTTGCAATAGATCACAACCGTTTTAAATTTTATTCCATGGGAGGCCCATGTCTTTTCAGTTTATTGGCTGTTTAAGAATCCTCTTGAAAATGTTACTGGTTTTACCTGTTTTCTCATGAGTTTTGTAATAATTTGTTCGTTTATTAGGTGGCTACTTAACAAATGTTACCACGATCTAGCTTGGAGGCCATCTTTGCTCCTTGATAGTGGAAATGTAATGTTTAACGTAATCAAAATTTACCAATATTTTTCCTCTAACATTTATGGCTTAAAGTTTTAAGAAATCTCTATCTGCAAGGTTACAAAGATACTATTTTCTTTGAAAAGTTTTAAATGTTTTTCTCCTAGAAATTTTCCATCAATGTAGAACTTACAAAAGTTAAGTTTCTAGCACTACTTTGAATTTTCCTTCAGGGCCTTGTAGTCCTGCCACTCTCAAGCCAAGCGTGGGCGAGCCCGTGGCTGGACCAGAGTTCTCAATGGTCTATGTGGGCTCCTCTGGCAGTAGGCCATTTTCTTACAATGACTCTAGAGTCTGCAGGGGAAGCACTCCGACCATCTTCCTGAAAATGTGAACTACTTTTGGCTTCCACTCTTTCACTTAAACTTTAGGATCAGTTTTCAAGTCTACAGGAAAAAAAAAAAATCTGAGCCAGGATTGTTGGAGTATGCCTGTAAATCCCAGCACTCAGGAGACCAAGGCAGGAGGACTACTGTGGGTTTAAGGTCAGCTTGGGCTATAGTAAGTCCAAGGTCAGCCCAAACTGTATAGTGAAACTACAGGATCTCTGTATTATTTTAAGGATCTGAAATTTTAAGTGTAACTGCTTTACACTGTCAAAATGTAAAGATCTTTAGAATTTCAGGTCTAGCCCTTTATGCCAACCTATGTTAGTTTCTTCATCTTGTATCTCAGGCAGGCAGTGACACAGACCTGTCACCATCCAGCTACCAGGGAGATAGAGGAAGAATCATGGACCACAAGCTCAAGACTCACCTGATCAACAAGTTAAGGTCTCAGAAGATAAAATAAAAAATAACATTTGGATGTACAAGTATTTCATATTTTTGTATTATAAGTAGTTTTTTTTTTAATCATTTGATATTTGTTCCTAGCCTGATTTGCAATTTTTAAAAAATATATCTAGTACAGGGTCTGACTACACAGATCAGATTTGTACTATCTTCCTGTTTTCAGCCTCCCAAGAGCTGGGATTACAGGCACGCACCACGAGCCCCAGGGGTGGGGCCATCATGACAAGCCAGGGATTGGACCTGGTCCCTAAGTCTGCCTAAGCAGGCACTTTAATCCACTGAGCTATCTGGCCAGCCTTGCAACTGCTTTTTATTGGTAATATACTGAGAGAATGTATATGCTATTACTTGCTAATTATAATGGTTTTCCTCTGTGGACAATCTTACCAATGGCAAAATATATGCATCTTATTTCTACACTTTGTTGACTACTGCCACTTCTTCCCCTCATCTTCTGCCTCCTGCCTCAGTTTCCCAGAGTGCTAGGACATATACTTTTGTATTAATTTTACTGAGAACCAAATAGCAATGAGACAGTTGGAAAACAGATTAGTAGGACAGTTACAATAATTAATACATTTTATATTGTTGTCTTCTACTTACTCAATTTGTTTTGCTGGGCTAGTAAGGGATTACACATAGTACAAATGCTGGTAATAGGTACTATTGCTTGCTTACTTTTTACAGAAAATCCTAGTTTTTCATCAGCTTAATGTTTGCTATACATTTTCTGAGATCCTCTGCAGAATTAGCAGTCCCCATGCTGTTGCTAGTATACTTAATTTTTAACATTAAATAAAACGGAATTTGGTCCATTCTACATCTATAAAATTATGAAGCCATTTATTATCTGAGCAACAGCTGCCTCCTCTCCTGCCACATGATATAACTAGTCCTCCAGTTATTCTACTCTTAAGTCAGCTTCCAACCATGGCCTGTTTACTGCTGACTCAAGGGCTAGGATTTGGCTCAGTGGTAGAACATCTGCCTAGCAAGCTGGAAGCCCTGGGTTCGGTCCTTGGCACCAAAAACAAAACCACCAAAAACCAATTTAACTAAAAAATATAGTAATATCAAAGAAGACCAAAAACAAACAAGATGACTACTTACTGCTGGCTCTTAGCTTCTGCCTTGCTGCACTGTCCTTGAGTCCCAGTGACTAGTGCAGTAACTGCAAACTGCAAGCACTCCATAAGGTAAACGCACTTGGCACCCCATATCCTTTCCTTGGCTGGGCAAAGATACTGCAGCCAGCTATTCCTGAGGTCCTAGACAGACATTCAGCCATTCTAGGACAGGCGCAGCTCCATGACCTAAAGGGGTACAGCCTAGGATGGGACCACAGGAAACTATTCAAAATGAGCTGTGCATGTGGCAGGCAGAGGTCAGAATGGCTCCTTCCATAAAGTACACAGGGACTTGGCTACTTACTGCTTGTGGGATTTGGGTAAAGCCACAACTTTTCTAATCCTGTTTTCTTATGAACAAGAAAATGAAGCAGGGCCTACCAGGTAGCTCAGGGGATTAAAGCATCTGCCCAGGCAGACGCAGGGACCTAGGTTCGATTCCAGGCACCACAAGCCAAGCTGGTCCTGCCCCTGGGGAATGCTGATGTGATTTGAGATGAGACTGGGGAGTGGCGCATGTCTGTAATCCCAGTGCTTGGGAGGCCGAAAACAGGAGAATCATTATGAGTTCCAATCTGTGTACTGAGACCCTGTACTAATTACAAAAAAGAAAATGAAGTTGTTGGGAACCCCAGGAAGCTAGGAAATTGATCAAATGTGCCATAGCTGGGACTGGGCCTCCATCCCTAAAGCAAACAAGCTACCTCACTCCTGAGATAAACATCCTGTTTGGTTAAGGCCAGCTATTAGTCACTAGGCAACCTTGTGTCACACATTACTAACTACAAAAGTATAAAGGACCATTTTGTTGTGCAGTGGAGTAAGTCTTGCCCATCAGGCTGACTAACAACCACCTAGCCCAGCTTTTGTCTTCTTGTCTATCTTTTCTCATTCCTGCCAGTTTCTCCCTAGGTAGAACTGATCACAGTGAGACCTAAAGATCCCCAGTGTTTCAAAGCACTGACCACTGGGCCTAGCACAGAGCAGGCATCTACCACATGTCTATTAATGGGCTATTTTCCCTCTTCCATGTGTCCTACCCAGCATCGTGATGACCACCTGCTCCACCTTCTGTGCCCTGGGCATGATGCCTCTGCTCCTGTACCTCTACTCCAAAGGGATATACGACGGGGACCTGAAGGACAAGGTGCCCTATGTGGGCATCATTATATCTCTGGTCATGATTCTTATTCCTTGCACCATAGGAATCCTCCTCAAGTCCAAACGGCCACAATACGTACCCTACATCAATAAGGTCAGACGATGGGGGCCCCTATCTCTGAAAGCAACATAGGCAGGGAGTAGCACCACTGCTTATGAAGGTTACTTATTAAGTGCAGAGGGGATCGCCTCAGTTGGGCCACAATGCAATACACCATGGCTGAGGTGGTAGAGGTTCCCATGGTGGCCGTGTGAGCCTGCTCCAGATAAGGGGCCACCCCTATCCCCACAAGGCTAACAGTCCACTGGACACCCATCCAAATCATAATTTTCCAAGATGGACCTTTGCAGGACGACCCACCTTTATGTATATCCTTATGAATTAAAAACCTACTCCTGGTATTACCTACTTCAGGAGATTAAGTTTTAAAAGGTTTAGAGAAAAAAAGTAAAAACACTGCACACAGCTATATTGTAACAATAAAGTTGTAGTTATACCCCTACCAGGTACTAGATATGCACCTGGTAGGATTCACTGTCCTTAGCGACAGCTGCACAAAGTGAAATCACAGGAGACAGATCCAACAACAGTGTACAAACAGGTATCGCCAGAACAGGAAGATTCCCGAGGACAGAAATGGCCAAGGTGACTCCTTTGAGGGGATGGGCTTGGACCAGACTGTGAAGGCTAGGGTAGTCATGTCTGGAGAAGATGCCCAGATGAGCCCAGGGGAGAGGAGAGGATACACACACCCACGTTCAGGAGCAGCGCTGCTGCACCAAAAACCTAACACACACTAGGCAGGCCCTGTCCCACTGGAACACATGCCCAGCCCGTTAATTCAGTTTCGACACTGCACCCCTGAATTTCACCTCCTC
This sequence comes from Octomys mimax, assembly GCA_002564305.1. Taxonomy (NCBI): domain Eukaryota; kingdom Metazoa; phylum Chordata; class Mammalia; order Rodentia; family Octodontidae; genus Octomys; species Octomys mimax. Next base: position 3,410 of record NDGM010985661.1, on the reverse strand, counting down.
CCAACTGGTCCATGTCACCAATAATCCGCTGTCCAGTGGTGTGTCAAGGTAGCAACGTTTGGCTGAGTTTTCAGTAAAGTATTTGTCCATTCTCTCCTGCTACAAAATTTTTTAAAGAACATTTACAGTCTTTTCTACTTCACGTACCAATATTCTACTAAATGTAGTGGGGATACAGCTGCATATGTATGAAATTTCAATACTTGGGAGAGGCCAATGTAGGACCACCTCATTGAGCTCAGCCTTACCAAGAACACCTCAAAACAAAGAAAAGGCAGGGGAGGAGCGAGTGTAGCTCAGTATGAAGGACCCAGGTCTCCCATGTACAAAACAATGCTAAATAATTTTTCACTTTCTGGCCCCACTTTGCTCCTATCACCCTAACTGCTTTTTTCTGGTCATGTCCAGGGAGGATCGATCATTATTCTCCTTCTCAGTGTGGCTGTCGCAGTCCTTGCTTTCCTCAACACGGGCAGCAGCATTGCGTTTGCCATGACACCACACCTGCTGGCCACCTCCGCCCTGATGCCCCTCATTGGCTTTGTGCTAGGCTACGTTCTCTCTGCACTCTTCTGCCTCACCCCACAGTAAGTACTATATTAGGTCCTACTTTTCGGGGCAAAGACAAGAGTTAGAAACCTGAGATCTGGGTAAAGCATTTTCCTACCAATATGCTCAAAGGTGCCAGGTGAACAAGGAACTAATTGGTTTAGAGTTAAAGGCATTTAATCATTCCAAACAGCAAGAGGCTGACAAAGTCCCTTCCCCATCAGAATCTAGACTCCATCTCTTATCCAATCCTCTGGAAATTTAAGGCACTTGCGTAGCTTCATGCAACTGCTAACACTTCTTCCTCTCCCACTGTTCCTCTTCTGCCTAGCCTGTGGTCCTCACAAGGACATCACTGGGTGACAGCTCCAAGTGGCTCTGCAGCATAAACACTCAGCTATAGTCTAACTTAACTGTTACACTACACAGAAACAATCTGAGGGCACGGCACAGGAACTCAAGTACCTAATCTTTACTGTTTAGTAATGGAACTTTTCTAGTTTTCAGCTTAAATTTAGACTTCTTCCTCCAAATGTCAGTTATGCCTACACCAGCAACTTGGGAATATGGTGTCCTGGGCACTTTAACGGTCTTCTACTATCGACTGAAAATCATTTGTTCTGTGGGCCCAACCAAACAAGCCAATAAATAATACTGGCTCACATCTTCCTTTCAGCCCTTACTAGCCAGACATTATCTCCAAATTTCAATCTGGCAATTCTATGAAAACAAACTACTCAAAACTCAAATGAGGGACTGGTGACAGAGCCCAGCGGACTAAGCTCCTGCTTAGGTAAAGTGGGTTGTCTCTGCCCCTGGGTGCACTGAGTGGGCCACCTTTGAAACTGGGTATAGTGGCGCAACAGGAGAATGACTGAGTCCAAGCTGCACAGTACCAAATATATCAAAACTCATACAAATGTTCTGAAAATTCTAGTCCCCATCCTCCACAGGGCAGGATTACTATAAAGTCATGGGTTAACCAATATTGCCTCTTAAATCCATGTGCCTTCTAGTCTGCTCCCTTCCACTTTCACATGCTGGGTTTCTGTGGGAAGGGGAAAAGTAAATAGTCACTTTCTCAGGTCCCTTCTGTGAGTAGTGTTCATTTAAACCTACACAGGTGCAGACGCACTGTCAGCATGGAAACAGGATTTCAAAATCTTCAACTCTGTTCTACCATCCTCAATGTGACCTTCAAGCCTGAAGTCATTGGGCCACTTTTTTTTTTCCCTCTCTTCTACATGATTTTCCAACTTGGAGAAGGACTTCTCTTCATTGTTATCTTTCGATGCTATAACAAAATCAAGCCTGCCAAAGGTACAGTACTGCATCGCCTCCCTTCCAATTCTGCCCCCATACTGGACCAGAGATTGCCAACAAGCCAGTTACTAGCCAGAAACAATGGGGCTTTAATTCTCATCAGGTCACTAAGATAGTACAGAAGGAACAAAGGGCCAAGGCTACTTCCACTTCTGACTTCTAGCAGAGGGAGGAGGAGAATCAAACTATGGTGAGTTTGTCTCAGCAGACTGAGGCTCATAGAGAGAGTTTCATTATATAGACACAGGGCAGAACTGTTCAGGCACAAGACAATTCTTAACTATTACTTGCGTGAAAGGCCTCTCTACTAAAAAATTCAGGAAGTGTCTTTCTTTACGGAACCAGGTCTAAGGTCTAAATTCTGGCACCACTGACATCCATGGGAAAATTTATGAAAGCAATGAAGTCCCATATATAATCTAAAAAGAAAAAGGATTTAACTCATCACACAATAATTTAAGTGCACACATTTTAACAGTAACTATAAGCTTGATTTATAATTTATTACTTAACATAGCATCACTTTGTTAAAAATGTAATTTTCCTCCAATATAATCAGACCTCAAGAAAATCCACAATATTCATCCTTCAAAGTGCACTGCAATCCTAAATCCAGTTTTCTGTAGTAGAAACTAAACCCAGGAAGCACTATATTATATTTCTAGGGTTTGTTTTTTGGGGGGAGATGGTCTCACTAAGTTGCCCAGGCTGGGCTTGAACTTATGATCTGTATGACTCAGCCTCCCATGAAGCTGAGGTTGTAAGTACGTGCCACTGACTGGCACAATGTCCCAATAAGCAAGAAACTCAACCTTGTTTTTTAACATTTGTAAGTAACCTTATCATTACAGTATTTTTCGTAATCACTTACACAATTCCTTCTACAATTTCCCATGATTTTTCACCTCTTTTAAGCTCTCTTAACCGTGTAATTATGACTTACACCCCAGAGAAATATACAACTTTCCCTGGTGAAAGTCATTACCATGCAAAGCAAATGCAGATTTTTCTCCCTCTTTGTAATTAAGCTGTATTCTTGTATAACCAAATAGCCAAAAAGAAACCAATAAAAGGCTAACTGTACTCTAGAACAGTTTGTAAGCCTTGGTTCAGAATCTACAGTATGGTTTATGGAAAAGAAGCTAAGCATAAGGTATCTCAGAACAAAACATTTGTTACCAAACAAGATTGTCCCCCAGTTTAAAACAAACACATGGTTGGGTAGATAGCTCAGTGGCATAAGTGCCTGCCTGGTAAGTGAAGACCTTGAGTTTTGATCCCTGGTACTGCATGCCGCACCAGCCCCAGAACCAGGTATGGTTGTGCACACCTGTAATCCTAGTGCTGGGGAGGCTGAGACAGAAGGATCACTATGAGTCTCAGCTGCATAGCAAGACCTTCTATGAAAAAAATAAAACTATTACACACCCACACACAAAAATGATGTCAGTTCCAGGTTTAAAGTTTTAGTTCCGGGGACCGGGAAGATGGCTCAGTAGGATAAGCGCTTGACTGGCAAACGCAAGGATCTGAGTTCA